>JABJVQ010000015.1:21448731-21466748 GCA_026770845.1 Campylomormyrus tamandua | reverse complement strand
AAATATATAAATAAATAAAATGTGTGTGTGTGTGTAGAATGGGGGTGTGTGGGGATATGGGGTTGCGGACGAATAAATTTGCTGGTGCTGATGTCTCACGATTTGCATGCGGACTTCCGCCTCGCCGGTCTAGTCCAGTGTCGAGCACTCAGCTGTAAAAGCGGAACACAAAAAGACAGATGTGTCACTTGATCTTATGAAAACCAGACGTTTTACTTATATAATAAAACTGACTGACTGCGTTGGACAAGAGGTTTTTGGCGTTTTGTTAACCGAGGAGTTACTCAAGACAGATTGTAAATTAGGTAGTTAATATGTTTTTTTAATTTCCTGTGGAAGATCCAATACTTTCATTTGAAGAGTATGTCTTACTGCTTCAGTATAGTAAAACATCAGTGATGTGTGCCTACTGTATGTGGATGTACAGAAGCAATCTGTCTTGATTCAGTCGTAAGGATTGGATTATTGCACTTTAAGGCGGCTTGGATACATCGTTTCTTGGCAGCAAGCAACTGTATTTTTATGTTTTTTATTTTATTTGTTTTGGCTGGAAATTCCACGTTTTTGCACTTTTGGTTTTGGAAGTTTGTTCAACTTGAAGTCACCATTTGCCTGATATTTCAAATCGTTTAATATAAAGTGTCATTTGAATCGCCTAAGGGATTCAAAACGTGTCGCGTTCACTTTTTGGTACACAGTAAACGTTGTATAAATGCGGTTTTTCAAGTTAATTTAATGACACGGATAAAGTTCAGTTTTGAACCTTGCGTATATTTTATAGGTATTTAACGATATGTTTACACTAGTCACATTACTGTAGCATATTTATATATTTTCATATGGAGATGCATTAGCGTTTTTAAAATCGTGAATTTATACAGCAGTTTAAATTGCTCCCTTTCTGTGTGAAGAACTGCTGTTCAACGTTCCAATCACGAAATTCGGTTAGTTCTAATCGATTTCTAATTGTAATTCTGTACAAACATCAGTCTATGGGCACGATTATGATTTTTACACTCGAGTAAAATCTGCTCGAGAAGACATCGGATATTCTCAGTTTTCGTTTTCTTCAACGGCGCGAAAAGGATTTTAAAGCTTCCTCTGCGATGACTTACTTTTCTCAGGCTGTGATTTTGCTGCTACGTGGACTTGTGTTTTCTGCGGTATTCGGATTAGAGAGCAGATACTCAAATGATCAGTCGAATACTGCCAGCTCTGACGGCCAAATCATGGCCACAGGTAAGAATATGTTTACACCTTTTGGCTTTGTCGTTGTCTGTGAGTCAGAATCGTTGAGCATGATTGTTCTAGAAGTCACCAATCTGGTTACGGTGTGAATTACCTTTATGTGTGCATTGCTAAGGAATGCATGAAACTAGCCTGCACCCAATGGACACACAAAAGGATTAGACAACGGTAGCATGTACCATGTTACTCTTAATGTGACTATATGTGTATGTATTGCATTCATAATTATACACCGACCTTGTAATACTTTGTCGTAGCAACAAGTTTCATTGGGGGACCTTGATTTGAGCGTGGGTTGGGGTTAATCGAGCTCTCCATCCAGTCTCTTTCAAACTGCTATGGAGGACTGTTAGATTTGGGGAGATCTTCTGCAACGCGATGACTTTGCAATTTGCACAGACTGCAGCGTTTTGTGAGAACAGCTGTAGAGCCAGAACTGTAGCAGGAATCAGGACGATGCGTGTCTGAGATGGGGCAATCCTTACACCTGCGCACATTTACATACAATCCAGCCAAGGAGTCTCTTTCGCTGACCCAGTTTGTCCCCTGTGAGTTATTTATTGATTGATTGATTGATTAATTGATTGTTAATTTTAGTGTAAGATCTGCTCAGAGGTTACCCAGGAGAAGAAATTGATAAAACTCTTTGGGCAAAATGTAAAATTAAAAATGAGTGTGTTTGTTTGTTTGTTTGTTTTGAGGTCATATAGAGGAAGCACAAAGATATGATGTTGATTGTAGAATTTGATATTATCTATCTATCTATCTATCTATCTATCTATCTATCTATCTATCTATCTATCTATCTGTCTGTGTTTGTCTGTCCGTCTGTCTATTTCTCTATCTATCAAAAACCAGATTATGAGAAATAATTTTACTCTATGAAGGAAAGTGAAAATTCTTAAAAAATGAGACACAATGTTTGCTGCTACTGGAAAAGATGACTAGGATATCACATCATTGATGGACTGTATAAAGATAACATTGTACAATTATCTACATCTCTGCATGAATTGTTCCTAAAATGTGACTTTATCTCTGAGTTATAATAATAAACAAAGATATACTAGTCATATTTAACTAGTCACTTATACAGAGAAGGTTACCAGAGGGTGCCACAAAGAAAACTACTGTTCTTCAAAAAATCATGAGAAGAAAAACACTGCATAGCAACAACACTCAAAATTCATTCCAACTGTCAAACATGGTGGAGGGTTTCAGTCATTGATGGACCAATGGATTCCAAGTTATATCCAGAAATTCATCAGTAGAATGTCAGGGTGTTATCTAAATATAATATTAAAATAAGAATGGATTTTAGAATGGTCAAGTCAGAGTCACATTGTTATGCTACAGTATGATCTGAAGAAATCAATTCACACTCGAGAAATCGTGAAAATATCAATGGACTGAAACCATTTTGTGTAGAGGAAATGGACAAAATATTTCCTAACCACTGTGCAGGACTGGTCATTGGTTACAGTTTCTGGCTATATACAGTAATAGAAGTCACTGAAGTTCATTTCCATTTGTTTAATAGCGATAGGGCAATATAAAATACTGTGTGTGTAATTTGTTTAATAAGAATGATAATTATGACTTAGATGAAGATCAGATCATATTCAGGTCATTCATGCTGAAAGGGGGCAGTGTGTGGCTCAGTGGGCTAAGCCTGTGTGTCTGTAATTGCAAAGTCACCAGTTCAAACCCAGCGTCTGCAGGTCCTTGAGCAAGGCCCTTAACCCCCAGGTCCCTGGGCACTGCCATGGTTGGTTGCCCTTTGCAGACAACTTACTCCACAAAGAGCAAGTTGAAGGAGGCATAAAGACAATTCCCCCCTGCCCCAGGGAAGTATAGATTATTATTAGAAATACAGAAACTATAATTATTATTATAAATACAGAAACTTCTAAAAATTGCTTCAAAGCAATAATATTGTTATTGACTGTTTATGCTGTTAACTGTATGTTATTGTTGATCCTTTTTATATTTTGGTCATCCTGATTGCTGTATTAGGACATTCAGTTTCTATTTTAATTTGTAGAAGACCCCTGAACCATATAGTGTATAATCTGTTTATAACATGATGGACAGTCGTGTGGCTTAATGGCCCTGTTGGAATTTTAGAGTCATACATTTATTTAGTAATCTTAGTTGACTAAGTCGGTTGACTCCAAATGCTGAGTGCTCACCTGAAGATAAAGAAAACATAAGAGAATATTTTATTGGTTCCGGGGGAAATTCCTTTATACAGAAGCCGACGTATAATGCAAAACAAAGAGAATGTGCAAACACATTACACATGCAAATGATATTGTTTATGAAATAAATAAAGATAATGAAGTTAAAGGGTGGTTTATGTGCAATTTGCATAGTAAAAGTCTGGTGCTGTCTTTTAAAAATGAAATGCTGCCCTGACGTGTTATGGCTGGGGTTGGGGGGGTGGTACGTTGGAAGGAAGTGTTGTGTTACCTAATGGCAGCAGGTAGGAAGGCAGTAGCACTTTGCATACCAGTGACCAAAGGTACTTCAAGAGAGCACCCCCTGGAGTGGAGGGGCAGAATTGTTCGTAATGTTGTCCAAGGACACCAGTCATTCCTGTGATGGAGCTGGCCGTCCTGAAGAGTTTGATCAGGCATCACCTGAACTGATGCTACTTCCCCAACAGGCCACAGCATAGAAAAGTACACTGGCCATTATGGACTGGTAGCCATGTTTAATAAAGACCAGCTATTCTGGTTTATTTTACTCCAAGGCTGTCAGTGCAGGTGCTGTACCTGCAGCTGATGTTTAGTGCCTCATAATAAAAATAATTAAATCTGTACTTATTTCCCTTCCATGCAAAAGATGCTATAATCTAATATGTACTTATAATCACACATTTTATACTTAAAAGTATCTGCTATTGTTTGTCATTGTTCATTATTACCATTCTCACTAGAGTAAATATATTTTAAGCAGTGTAATTATGTTCATTTGCTATACACATGGGCTCCTTTTCTGAAGTCAAATGGAGTTTGCACATTGGGTTTTTCTCATTGGTATTTCCATTGCTAACTTCAGCTTTAACAGTGTATGTTTTTGTCTGCAGCTTTTCAATGAACAATCTTATGAATATTCTTTGTTTTTCTGAAGACACACAAAGAGCAAAACAATTTACTGCAGAGGACATTATCTCGTCTCAGCCTCACCAGATCCTTGTCCTCATTCCTGACAGTTATCGGTAGAGAGTAATGTCAAAGTTGCTTTAGAATGGTGTCCAGAGTAAGAAAGTATGTTCATATGCTGTAGTGCCATTTACTGTAAAGGAAGTCACATTGATTGTTTACAGGATGACTTTTTACTGTGAAACACAAGTATAATGGGTTGTGATGATACACTGCCTTTCTAATGGCAGGTTCTTATGAGTGTTTTAACTACATGCAGTATGCATCCTTGGTAAAAAGTGAAAGGTCATTTTAACAAAAGGTTTGTGGGTGAAAAGGGGTGATTCTTCCTCTAGTTTTCGCTTTCACTTCTGGTTACCCTCATTTAATCTTCCATAGTTGTTTACCCAACACATGGTTGCGGTGAGACTGGAATGGTTATTTTTTTTTCCAAAGATTTGGCAAATCATGGACCTTAAGGGCCCTGTTAGAGACCATAGGACTTTTTGCTCCATCATGTCCAATGTGATCAGCACAGAACATAACCACTGTTAAACAAGTAGGCTATTTTGTACATTCTTATTAAGTCAGTAATATTAACATTTATGTGTTGTATCTAAATGATTATTGTTTGCACAGCAGTTACTTTAATAGATCATCGTAAGATTTTGGAAATGTTACATTAATTGTAAGATGGTGAATTATTTTATGCACTATTGAGGTGTTGTGGAGCATAGCTTCTTGAAGCTGGTCAGCTGCACCACTGCAGATGTTACCAGATGTGCTTCCTTTACCTCTCCCAAGGTAATCTTAGTGCCATTGATTGCATTCAGAGTAAGAATACTTATACACAGAGGAAGGTCATCAGTGATTTTTCCAGTGAAGGGGGGTAGTGAAACAGAGAATGTAGAGTGGGGTTGGTATGGGCATTTAAATCGAAACAGCAATAATTCTTTCTATGTTTTTGGAAAAACATGTTTTTGAAAGACCATCCGGTTGTCACCGACACCAGTCTTGCTGGAACTGTGTATTAATGTTTGTACACAATGGCAGCTCTAGCTCTGTTACTCATCCTGCCTCAGTGACATAGTTTGCTTGCACCCATTAATTTTTAGGACATTTGCACTGTACTGGTTCCTGGGCATGTTAATTCTTGTTGAAAAAATCCGGGTCCGGTTTCTCGAAACCTTCTTAACGCTACATCGTTTATAAGTTCTATCTTTTAACATAGAACTCACAAATGACTTAGCTTTAAGAAGGTTTCGAGAAACTCACCCCTGGTCCTTTGTTTAGTGGCAAATATTTTTAACCAGAAATAAGAAGTCCCAGATTTCTAAGAACAGCTTTCATTCATAAAGCTAATTGGAGAAGCTTGACCTGTACATAAGTATACTCAGTTAAGTAGTTGACTGCAGTGGTGTCATCCTGCATATTAGTAGGGTCACCAACTCAAGAGAATGGCTCCCTGAATAGTAACGGTTCCCGATGGAACTTCCTTGGGACAGGAGTTTGCTTCATGTATTTTTGCAGGCACTGGTTAACGGTTCTGAGTAACAGTCTCTAGACTTGAAACCTGACAGTTGCAATGCGCAGATTCAGCCTGTATGACGAGGTCTAAATGCATGAAAGGCCACCAGTCCCCAGTTCACTCTTTTGGAATGCCAGGTTGAAGTTATCATAATTCTTGATGTTGTATCTCTGACTCAATCTTATTCCCACTCCAGTAGCTTGTTGCATAAAGAACAGTCTATCTGTTTGTCATATGAAAAGTAAAGTGAAGAGAAAACAAGTTTGCATGTTCTCCTTGAAGATGTAGCATTACTAGGCTACAAATTAATGATTTCTATCATGTTTCTCCAGCTGCTAATTGAAGGAGTGTTTGCTGAAAATTCATATATTATGGCAGATTTTATAAAAAGCATACAAACTTTGTTTTCACATATTGTGTAGCTACTCATATCACCAATTGCAGTAATTAAAATTTCAGAAGCAGTGTCATGTTTAAATTCATATTTAATCGAATCCATTTAAAGCCATGAGATTACATTTTTGGAATGATAAAAGGGTTGTGAAGTTGGATTACTTTGCTAATGCAACTTTCTGAACTTCCCTGACCTCTGCCATCCCGGCAGTGAGGGCCAGGGTACTGCTGGGTGTACATTTCTCAGACATGCCACACAGGAGTAGCTATCCAAGTAGCTTTACACAGCTGAGACATGTCCGTGTGTAACCTGAAGTGCAAGATGCCTTCTTGTCAAAAGCACCGAACCACAACAAGACCAGTGGAATGAGAGCTCAGGAACTACTTTCATTTTGTTACTGTTTGCTGAACATTGTATTTGTGTAGAATCATTCATCAGATTCATAATATTATTTTATGTGATTAATTTATCATTATAAATGGTATAATAAATATAAATTATAAATAAATATAATTATATAAATACAATTATAAATAAATCATTATAAATTAATTATGTAAAATGATTTTATGAATCTGCTGTTAGCACAGGTCACTTTAGGAGTTTTTCTTCCTCCATAATTAGGGCATAATTTACAAGTTAATTTGTTCAGAATGCAGTGACATGAAGGGGAACTACTGGTGTTTTAATATTGGACTTTCATTGTCACTGGAAAAGCAGATACATATTTCTTCTGAAATGTCTTTGTGAATGAAATTTTGCTGTCTTCATGCTATTTTATGGTTTCAAAACACCAGATGATTACAGAATAACAGAAAGTTTGCATTATACAAAATAATATGTACAACTTTCAGTGAGCTTGTGTATCTTGTGTATCTTGTGTCATTAGCACTGGACAGTCTAATTAGCTGGATATGAAAAGCACTGTATTTTCGTTGAAGTAGAAGACGACATAATCTTGCATAGTGCGACGCATATTTAAACTAGGAAACTATTTGTCTGTGTTACAGTTTTGTAATGTTTGAGTTGAGTCCAGGCCTCAGACTTGAGAGCAACATTTTTGTGTAACTTGGATTTGACACATATGTGACTTGGACTTGCACTTGGACTTGATTCGTGACTTGGACTTGGTTGTTGCTTATATGCTCACTAAAGATTCTTCTTCATCATTTGGGTACTCCCGTTAGGGGTCTTCACAGTGGATCGTCTGTTTCCATTTCTTTTTGTCCTCTGCATCTTCCTCTTTCACACCAGCCACCTGCATATCCTCTCTCACCACATCCATAAACCTCCTCTTAGACCTTCCCCTTTTCCTCTTGTCTGGCAGCTCAATCCTCAGCATCCTTCTCTCAACATACCCAGCATCTCTCCTCTGTACATGTCCAAATAAACACAATCTCGCCTCTTTGGCTTTGTCCCCAAACTGTCCAACCTGAGCTGTCCCTCTAATATACTCGTTCCTAATTCTGTCCATCCTCATCACACCGAACACAAATCTTAACATCTTTAACTCTGCCACCTCCTACTCTGCCTTCTGTCTTTTCATCAATGTCACCGTCTCCAACCCATGTAATATAGCTGGTCTCACTACTATCTTGTAAACCTTCCCTTTCACTCTTGCTTATATCCATTTGACACCAATCACTCCTGCCACTCTTCTCCACCTTGCCTGCACTCACTTCTTCATCTCTCTTCCACATTCCCCGTTACTCTGAACTGTTGATCCTAAGTATTTAAACTCCTTCACCTTCACCAACTTTACTTCATATATCCCCACCCTTGCACTGTCCTTCACATTCACAACAATGAATGCCAAAGGTAAAATAAATAAAAAATCAAAAACAAGACTGCACCATAACAATTATAATAAACTAAATCCGGTGTTCTCTACAACCAAGAATGGTTGTATTTCTTTAGTGATAAAACACCATTGCACTCTTAGATTATTTTTAATTTTTTTGTTAAGCTGGGCTGAATTTCCTGACCTTAAATGCCACAGGGAGACTAACTTGCAGAGGTTGTTTCTCCTTGTTCCGGTTGTAAACACATTAAAATGATGTCGTCTCAAATGAGTTAGCATGTTGGATGTGTTTCCAGCACTTGACCACTCATGACTCATGACTTTACTCAGACTTGGGAGAGGGTGACTTGAATATAACCCTGCCATCTAACTTATTATGTTGTTATGTGACACCAAGTACAACCAACTCCATTTCCACCTTAGTTGGCAGCAGGTATTTTTGAAATCAGTCTTTAATAGGGATAATGGGTTTATCAAGAAAATATACCCACATACTGTAGTGGCCTGGAATTTTCCACATGTACAGTACCGTGCAAATGTTTTATGCATGCAGAAATGTATGTCTTAATGACCTTCAAAGAACTCAATTCTAAGTTGTTAGCGTCAAACTATTTAAAAACCTTTCCTAAAACCAGCCCATTTGCAGCAACAATCCAATACACCAACATATTTGTTGACTCGACCACATGCTAATAATTTTATAACTCATTATCAAATCTGGCCAGCAGATTGATTTTAAATTTTCCACAAAATAAAAAAGATGTAAGGTTACTCCACTAATAAGCGCTGGCAAGTGTCACCTCTGGTACTGGCGATATTTGACAGAAGCATGCTGGTTATCGATCAGATTTTCAGATGCAGATATATGGAGATACATGCAAAAAGGTCATTTATTAATGCATTTAAAGTAAGTGAGATGCAAAATAATTTGATCTGCATAATTTTTGCTCCACTTCTTCTATCTCTTTTCCCAAGTTAATGTTAGTGATTGTGGTCAGCTAGTCAACAAAGTTTATCACTATAAGCCTCATCCCAGTAGTTGTTGGTCAAGCAAAAAGTACCTACTCTTTAGTAGAGACTAAGAAAGGTCCAAGGAACTGCAGTCAGGCCAAGGTCCTGCGTTGGGAATGCGACAGAAGTTCCTGGTTCCGAAAAAAGGTTCTGGCTCCTGAAAAAGATTCATGTTAGTGTATCTCATTTCTGACCCGATCAAATGTTAGTATTTACTATAATATTTATAGTAATGACTAAGTTACTGGACAGTGTTGTGGGGTTGGCTCATAAACACAAAAATTGTTAATTATCTGATCATATGGACACAATTCCTACATTATCTGAAGTATCCAGTCTACTGAATTATAAAGAAGCAAATACCTGTGTATTATTGCAACTGTTAGGATGAATGCATTTTGTGTTTTGAAATGGGTGTTTTAAGTTCTTTGCATACAGGAAAGCACTGAGATATACTCTGCACCAGTGGCAGCAATGTCCTTCTTAAGGTATGGTGACCAAACCTGCACACAATATTCTAGGTGGGGTCTTACCAAGGAATCATATAATTGTAGCATCAACTCCCTTGACGTAAAACTCCAAACACCTAGAGATGTAACCTAACGTCCTATTACCAATTTTATTGCTTCCCCACACTGGCGAGAGTGGGACATGGAAGCATCAACATACACACCGAGGTCTTTCTCGTAATCAGCTACCTTTATTTCAGTGGAACCCATAAAATATCTGTACTTTATATTTCTGCTCCCTGCATGGATTACCTGACATTTATCTATGTTAAATATCATCTGCCAGGTATCAGCCCAGTTGCTGATTAAATAAGAATCCCATTGTAGTCTCTGTGCTGCTAGATCAGTATCTGCTATACCACCCACCTTGGTGTCGTCTGCAAATTTAACAAGGTCACTGTATGTATTGGTATCAATATCATTAATGTAAATTAGGAACAATAGTGGTCTTAAAATTGAACCCTGCGGTACCCCATTATGAACACAGGCCCACTGTGACATTGTGCCTCTAATAACTACTCGCTGCTTCCTGTCTGTTAACCAGTTTTCGATCCAAGCTGCTATAGTTCCTAAAATCTCTGTAGCTTTGAGGTTAAGCAAGACCTGTGTGTGGGAGACAACATCAAAGTAGATCACATCGTAGGCCGTTTTGTGAGCAATTTCTCTTGTAACTTCCTCAAATAACTCAAGTAAATTACTTAAACAGGATCTACCTCTCCTAAATCTATGTTGGCTATCCCTCCGAATATTATTTGTTATTTGAATCCAGGTAATCTACCATTTTCCCTTGGATTATAGCTTCCATTACTTTTCCAGTTATGCAAGTTAAATTGATTGGCCTATAGTTTGCTGGATTACTTCTATCCCCAAATAATATAATATTGTTTCAATGCAAATGTATTATCATAAAGACCAAAAAAAGGTACAGCTGTTCAAAAAATAAAAAAACAAGCACTAAGCAAAAAACAGCACCACCAAGTTCAGTGAAGCTAAACATTTTCTGCCTTACTAAGCTCAAGGAGTTCAGTGTATTTCTTATAACCTTCAATTGTGTAGTTAATTCTCTATTAAAAATAAAATATTGAGTAATTGATTTTATAGTAACGGAATATGATGCATTTTTAAACTCACCCAATAAAGCATGCCTTGCCTAGTCTTTCTAATTATGCATGCTCATTCTCAAGACAAAGATGAGTGGCATGTTAATAGTTACACAATTGAAGGCTTGGGATACAGGCTAAATAAGGCTACATTTAATAGTAATTAAATTTCCCAATGGGAAATGTTTAGTTCAGTGTAATGAATATTTAAATATTTACTGTAATATTTATAGTAATGCTCTACACATATTGAAATCATGTTTCATGAATCATGTGTGAAAGTGATTTTCTAGCTTTCAGCAATTTTCAGCTTTACTGTTGAGTAGGGTTCTGACTGTGGTTCTCCCTTCCCTTCCCTCTCCAGTGCTGTTGGAGGCGAGTGATATTTGTGTCTTAATAGCTGCTGATTAACTGAAATACTAGCTGCCTGAGAATCTTTATTTACACTCTTTTATTAGTTGGGTGTCCATGTGAAATTTGGCTCTAACTATTCACTAACCCCCCCCCCCCACAAGTAGGAGTTAAAGGGGAATCACACTGACATGGCTTTACATATGTGGCTCTCAGCTGGCAAGCACACAATATCTGTTAGTTCTGTTAGTTTATTAATGAGTTTCATTAATAAAAAACAGCAGGGAAGAAATAACCAATGCATGCAGAAATATGAAATGACCAATGAGAGGCATATATGCAGTGTTTTGACATTCAGACGACAGGGCTGAGTATGTCCTGCAGACGAGGGACCCAAAGTTGCACCCATTGATTGACAGTTTTTGGCAGGCCCGGGGCTGCAAGTGCTCCCACTTGGCTTCCTGGATGAGATATACAGATTTCAGTGCTATGGGGCTCCATAACAATGCATGTATTTTGTTATGTATGTGAGCCTGTTGTTTTACATGGCCCCCTTTGTATGTGTATGTGGAGTTTCATGTTCTCTTCCCGTGTTGTGCCGGATTTTTCCTGCTGTTCAGGTGAATTGGCACTACTGAAATACCCATAATGTGTACCTGTATGTGCCTTGTGATAGACTGGCATCCCATTCAGGGTGTACCTCAGTTGTGTGCCCTGCGATGGACTGGCATCCCATTCAGGGTGTACCTCAGTTGTGTGCCCTGCGATGGACTGGCATCCCAGGTGGACCCCAGCCCTGTGCTGGACTGGCATCTTATCCAGGGTGTCCCCCAGCCCTATGCCCTGTGATGGAATTGTATCCCGTCCATGGTGTCCCTCAGCACTGTCCCCTGTGATAGAGTGACATCCCATCCACGTTGTCCCCCAGCCCTGTTTTCTGTGAAGGACTGGCATCTCTTCCAAGGTGTCCCTCAGCCCTGTGCACTGTGATGGACTGGCATCCATCCAGTGTGTACAGCCCTGTGCCTATGCTGCCCAGGATAGGCTTAGGCCCCCTGTGATCATGTTCAGATAAAGATAAAAAATAAAAAATAAAGATAGAAGATGGATGGATGAGAGTACAAAGGAGAGCACTAATTCTCAGTAAATTAGTTAGTTTAACTTTCAATCTGTAGAAATACGGGACTGTATAAGGGGAGGGGGGATCAGTGGAGCAAAATGCAGAGTACAGGTCAAGTCACGTCTCGTATTGGTTCAAAACTGTACATATTGTTTCATTTTTAATACGATTTTAATTACTCTTATGTAAGAGAATGATCCTCTTATTGGAAACTTATCTGTTTATCTCAGCTCCTCATTTCCTAGATTTTACATCATTCTTATCTGACAGGAGCATTTAGAATGAGTGAAGAAGTCAGTAGTGTGGAATGCTTTTTTTGTTGTTGTATTGTTGAGTTTTTAAGAGAGAATTCGCACTCTACACTTCAGAAGCAAAGAACTATAATTTTATTCTGACATGTTTTCAGATGTCATGGAAGGATTTGGAAAGGCTGTTTGATTATCTGGTTGAAATGTTAATGAAACAGAATATTTACTAAGCTAAAACACCATCTTGTTTACCTAGCGTTTCTTGCAATTTGGTCAGTCGGAGAATGTTTCCTCATGAAATCTCTGCAGCCTTGATTCAAAGGGACAGAGCAAATAACAGTATATATAGCAATGTGTACAGTTCTGTACCTAAAAAAAATATAAATTAAAGGAAGACAGTCATGATATGCTGTTGGGTATTATGATCCATGACACAGTAGTGTAGTCCTTAGCGCTGTTGCTTCACACCTCTAGGACCTGGGGTTTCCACCAGGGTTCCATGTATGTGGAGTTTGCATGTTCTCCCTGTTTCCTGCCTTATGCCCATAACCTCTGGGATAAGTTATGTGCAACCAATGACGTTACTGCCGAACGCGTTACCCGCCCCGCCCCTTCACACGCACGTGTGCACATGAACACAGGTGAAGTCGTGGTTGTCTGGGAAATATGTCAACACAATCGGCTATTATCAAATGTGGCTACATATACCACAAAGTGTTTATCCTACCATTTTATTAGGGGGGCGCCCCAAGTTAATTTTATTTAATTTTATTTTCTATATAACAGAAGTCATTTAAGGCTACCATTCCTATATAGAATAGGTCTATATCTTGTGCTTTTATTAAACAAACTAAATGGCTTTATATTATTTATCTTATTTACAGTTCATCACTGTTGTATGCACACACAACTGGACACGTTTTAAAACGAAATTTGCCGCCTGCAGTTCCCGGGTTTTTCCTCACCAATCTTCTTATTTGCGCCGTTCAGTCACTAAAGTTTATGGCATTCCACGAGAGCGCTAGCTGGCGCATTTTTAGCGTAAAATGCGGAAAAAGCTTTTTCTCCGCAATAAATATTTACTTTGTTTGTACGTAATAAATGCAGACAGCACTTCCTCGCGTGCACCTGTCCCTGTCACATATATGTGTATCAACATTAAATAACATTAGAGAATTATTTAATAATATTCTTAGCAGCAGCGGTAGTACTGAATACATTATCTAAAACGCCATGCGGTTGCACTTTATAAAACAAGATTTTGTGTTTTTCATGACATTGATTCGGCTGCTACAAAATTATTTTTTTGTACTCTTAATGTAGCATACATTTATTTTTTATGTGAGTTGCTGGTCGTATTTTAGTGCTAATTTTAGTGCTAGGAAGTTATATTAAAGTGAAGAATATCCTTCAAATGGCAGAATGGTTTATTACCTTGCATGGTTTTCTATGCTACTAGGAATATGCTCCAGACTTCTCCTCAAACCTCTATTGGAAAGGTGGCTGGAAAATGGATGGATGTCATTCCTGGATGGATGATTTAATTACTCGTATTACTTGTATATTCTTATTTAATTGTATTGTGTGTCTTTTTAATTATGTATGTCCTTATTAAATGCAATTCAGAGATGGTAAACGGGGGAATAATATTAATAAGATTAATAGCAGCGGTATAAAGTATGATGATTAATCATGATTACCATTAAGTAGTTCTAGAGATAGACAAAATATGTCTGTGTAAGAGTTATCGGTTTGAAAAAAACATGTCATTGTATTCAACTTGAGTTTGGCTGTGTAAGTGCATTATGTACCTCATCTGTTCAACTAGGTATATTCTCACCTATAGCTTTGGTGTCTGTTATGATTTGCCCTATATCTGCCATTGATTCTTGGGCTAAATCTGTTCATCCATGGTAACACACTTACGGAGTGTTCAAGTGCCTTATTGATGACTCTTGTTTATTTTGCAGACCCTTGCAATACTGTGATTCCACCATGCATAGGCGACGCAGACAGGTTCAGTCTGGAGGCACTACGGCACATTCACAAACAGCTGGATGATGACAATGACGGGGGCATCGAGGTCAATGAGAGTGTTGAGGTAAGCTCAGATGAGATTCTGCCAAGGTGAAAAACCCCAAGATTTCTCAGCCAAGGTCTGTATTCCATGGGAAATATGTATATCTCTTAGCTGTTTTCCACTGGTTCTTCAAATGACATTCGGCTACACCATCTACAGCATAACTCTTCAGGGATGCTATGTGGGTATAATTTATAAAATGATCTGAAGCTGAAGGATTGGGGTTGGATTCCCGCTGCCGTCACCTCCAGATTCACATTTGTCTCAGGACTTTGAAAGCAAAATTTAGGTGAGGATTTATCTCACTAGTGAGCTATGGAGTTTGACCCTGTTGTTCTATATGTGCATAAACATTTCTAAGTATTTGAAAATTTATTGTTAGTAATGAAAAGAATTTCAGGTCAAACAGGCCAAGAAACAAGCTCCTCTTATGTCTTGGAGAAACATTTCAAATGACCTTCAAAGGATCCTTGGTTGCTAAGACGCCCCTGCTGGGTTATTAATATAAACATTCATGACTGTGCTCTTTCTTTCATAACCATGACTATCCTCAGACTTTTATAAACGTTTCTTAATTGTAGCCTATTCCATTGTATTCGGGAAACAGATTTGGTTTTAGCACTGGTCCGCTGCTGTCTCCAGGCCACAACAGACACTTTAGTAGTCAAACTTGTATCCTATTCAAACTTTGCGCAGGTGAGGAACTAAACATGACTAAATTTTAAGACAGATCACCGCAAAATTGCAGCAGTGCTGATGACAATTGATGACAACTGAAGAAGTAATGATGACACTCGATTGCAATTTTGACATTTGACAATAATTCAATAATTGTTTCATGGATCTTTTTCAAATTTTGCTGAAGCATTATGGGGGAGAATGAAACTGATTCAATTTTGAGACAGATTGCAGCTAACTAAAAAGTTTTTCATGGATATTTTTCAAATTCTGAAGCAGCATTGTATGCATGCTGGACTGGAAATGCTTACATTTTGAGAAAGATTGCCCAAAAATTGAAGCTACAGGTACACCACTTAATGGCAGCAAAGGTATAAGGGTGAAAATAGATGACATTTGATCTTGTGAAGTCAAAAAGTATTTCATGGGTCTTATTACTGCTTCACAGAACATTCTATGAATGAAGATCTGCACCTGGTTTCATTTCCAGTCAAATTGCCCCAAAAAAGCAGCAGCAGCAGACAAGGAAGAAAATGGCAGCTGTAGGGGACCCTCGGGTTCTATTTTGACAATCTAATGCGAAATGTAAAGCATAAAGCGCAAATAAAGTTTATGGGCATGTCCAAATAGATTTAGCTATTTTGACAGAGATGTAAACAGACTTTGCGCAAGCGCAAGACGAAAAAAGGTTGTCTTAACTCTCTTGATTATGCAGAGGCATGTTTTGCGTGTAACATTCAATGAACCAATTAGAATGACACGTCACCTCACCTTTAAAAGGCAGCGGCACATGATCTATGGCAGACTGCTGTTACACATGCTGCGTTTGCTCAGCGTTCCAGATTGCTTTTTACCTGAGAAAACGGATGTTCTCGTGCAGGAGTTCAAAGCATGGGAGCACCACTATTCCACCAAGCCAATCGAGGTGAAGCAGGTGTGGGATGAAGTAGTGAGTGTGTCCTCATTTTCTTGCATCACCAGATCATCTCCTCCTTGCTGAAAGCAGTATAATGATAGAAGATGAGCAGAGCGACTGGGAATGGGGACTTAATTATGCTTGCATGTTTTTTTTTTTTTTAATTTTGGGTCTGCAGTTTGCAAAATATAAATAAAAGTTCTATCTTTGTTCAAGCAAAACACAATCTATGATTTTTAAGGTGTTTCAAAATGTTCAAATAAAAGGCAATAGGGCTTTTAACAATGTACCACTGACATTAGAAGTGGTTTTTGTTGGTCAAAAGTGCAAAGCTGCCTTAAAATAATAACGTGCCAACAATGCACCTGGCCACGCATCATTTAAAAAACACCACTCCTATCACTCCTATGAGCGGAAAGCAGGAACAAAATGCTATTTTGATAACTTGCGGGCATCGCATGAAAATGAGCAAAGCTCTGGAAGGAAACTAGTGAAACCACTTTTGCATTGCACTTTGTGCTGGTGGAAAATGGGACCCTTGGTCTTAGAAACACAGTAATTCTAAAAGTATTGCGTGAATCTTTTTCAAACTTTGTAGCCAAATTCTAGGAATAACATATTTGGAGTGGTCAAATTTTGAGACAGACTACCCCAAAACTGAAGCAGTGCTGCATAGGGTAGTTTCAGACATTTGAGCCATTTGACAACTCAAGTATTTTACAAATCTTTGTCAACCTTTGCAGACAGGCTGCAAGGGTGAAGTTCTGAACCTAATCAAATTTTGAGACAAATCACACCAAACCTGAAGCAGTGCCACATACTGTAATGATAGCAAAGAGAAGACCAGCTCAGAAACTTCATATGGTCAGCATGATAACTCAAAAATTATTTGGATATTCTTTTTCAAATCTTGCAGATACAATGTGTGTGTGAAGATTGACCTGTTCAAATTTCGTGTCAAATCGCTCCAAAATTGAAGAAACAGTGCTTAGTGACATCAAAGGCCCTGTTCACACCTGACATTAACATGTGTCTCTGCATGCCTCTCGACTGACTGCTTATAATTAGATCTCACTTTCCTGCGACTTATTTAAATAAGGATGTAAATCACTTTATATGCACAATCTGCCAAACAATCAATGGAGAAGAAGAAATCAAAAGCTATTGGCGCATTCCAAGTTAAAACGTTGTAATTTTCATCCAACAGTTGACATTATAAAATATTATTTCACATAATGCAAATATGATTTCTTAAATAATTCAAGCTATATTTCACAATAAAGTTCAACTTTTCACATTAAATGCATTTTTATACCACATTAACACGATACAAATGTATGTGTTAAAAAGGTCAAGTACTTAAATAGAAGAAAAAGAAGAAAGAAGAGGTTCATTGTTTCGTGTGATATTCTGAATTATGTCTGACTCCGAGCAAGTTAAATAAAAGTAGTCAGGACCGGAGTGGGACTGAATTTCTGACTGGGAGTTCAAGCCCCCGGACAGCCCAATATAAAATTATATAAACAATTACACTATTATTATATGTTTCTGTTAACATATCTATTATCTAGGCCATTGAACGCACATTCTTACCTACACGCTTTAATTTTGCGTTCATATAATTTTTAGCGTCATGTTTTACCAATACAGTGGTATCTCAGAACTTGAACTAAATCCGTTCAGAACTCAGGTTCGAATTCTAAAAAGTTTGAGTTCTGATCGAATTTTCCCCATAAGAAATAATGAAAAAGCAATTAATTCGTTCCCAGCCCCCCAAAATTACACCTAAATATGTTTTTTTTTTTTTTTTTTTAGAATTTAAATGCCCATTCTAGGGAAAATACTTTTTTCCCAACGGGGGGGTCCCCCAGAAAGGGGGTCCTTTTG
>JABJVQ010000015.1:21422297-21438763 GCA_026770845.1 Campylomormyrus tamandua | reverse complement strand
TTCTGTGTGAACATACATAAGTTAACCTAATGGTAGTGGTGCAGTACTCAAGATCGGTCTTGGCCTTGTCTTGGAATTGACTTTATTTTGGCTTGGTCTTGTCTCAGTCTCGGACGTAGAGGACTCGAGGATTTATTTCAAGACCAGTCTAGACCACTCATCAAAACACCCCAATAATTATCCATCCATTTTCCAAACCGCTTATCCTTCTGCGTCATGGGGGGTCCAGAGCCCATCCCGGAAGCTATGGGCACAAGGTGGGGAACAATCCAGGATGGGTGGCTAGCCCATCACAGGGCACACTCACACATAGGGGTGTGCGATATTGGGAAAAAAAATATCTCAATATTTTCTGGGACTTTGACGATAATTCCAAATTATTCTGCATCCTTTAAACATGTGTTTGTAAGTCTTATTAAGATCTAGTGGTGTTTTCCACCACTCAAGTGGATTTACCTCACTGTCCACCTCGGGTATCATTAAGTAGCTCTTGATCTCTTTTTCAATGGCAGTGGGCAGAGACTCGTCTTCTCTGAATTCCTGTGCTTTTTTGAATTTGCTCCCTCCCTTGTATCATCACCTGATCCAGTTTCTGCAGCCATCGGGTGAGCTGAAGCAGTTGAGGGTCCTGAGGTGGGGCTGTCTTCCTCTGTCGCCACAGCCATAAGTTCTCTCGTAGCTGCCAGCGTAATGGCTTCGATCCTGTCGTCATTATTAAAACGATTTTTGAACTGTGGGTCAAGTGTGGACGCCAAACCCAACAGCTCGTCTACACAGTCCTCTGTGTATTTCAATTTCAATAGACGCAAGTAATTTTCCCTTATAAGAAGGATGATATCTAAACTTTGTCAACATTTACACATCAAATTATGACATATCTGAGTAGCCTAGAATGACCTGAAAACAAAAATGTAGAGCACATGTATATACAATGTAAAATGCTTAAAATCAAATGGATAGAAAAAGGTTCAAAAATGCATAGTGATCTAATGGTTAGCACAGTGGGAGATGGTTGCAATGTTTTAAAATTTTTTGCCTATACCTCTATCACGAACAAACAATGGATGATTTAGCCTCAAACATGTTACAATTTACAGTTTATGGTGTAAATGTTACAGTTTACCCCATAGTAAGGGATAGTTGCAGTACAGTCCTGGGTTAAATGTAACATTACAAATGATGTAAAAAATAGGTTCTTCAAAGTTTTTTATTTTTCTCAACAAAATTTGTAGGTAAGTATGCTTATGTGTACAATGTATGTTAATCACAACTAAAACAAAGATCATAATAAAACAAAATGTGCAAATCTGCACCAGTTTTAATAACTGAATAATAATGAATATGTCTGCGTGTGTGTTTGTGCGTGTGAATTATGTTTATATTACATTGTGGGGGCCAAATATCTCCCACAATGTAATAAAAACCTGTTATTTTGATGTTGTGCAAACTTACATAAGTTTATCAGGTCCCCAGTAAGATCTATAAATGCAGTCAAAAAACAAAAAAATTATGATTAAGGTCAGGGCTGGGTAGGGGTTAAGGTTGTCATGTTGGGATTAGAGTTTTCCCCATAGAAATGAATGGAGAGTCCCCACAAGGGTGTAATTACAAACTTTTTCAGATAATCCCTCAATCAGCCAATAATAAAACAGTGGTTCTCAACTCCAGTCCTGGGGACCCACTGTTATTGGCTGATTGAGAAGTCATCCCAAAAACCTGCACACACACCAGCCCTCTATGGATCAGGTTCCTCACCCCTGGTCTATGTATTTCACCTAATTCTCCATTGAAATGTTTCATACACGCAATGTAGAGGTTTCCTGGACTTGAGAAGTGGTCTGGTGGGCAGTTGGAGAAATACCATTACAACTATCCTAGACTGTGGTAGCCATGAACAAGTTTACCTTGCAGCTAAGAGCATCAATATGAGCACTTATGGCTTGTATAAAAGATATTTATGCAGACACATAATAAAAAATGTTCTTTTTTTCTTACAAATTGGAGTGTGTTTGTTACAGGGTACTCCTTCTTCACATGTGAAATAAAGGGAAGGCAAGTCAAGTAGGGTTATTTGTCATTTCAGCCATATACACAGTATAGAGTGAAAAGAAACATTGTTCCTCCAGGGCCAAGGGGCACAAAAAACAAAAGGACAGAAACAACACAGGACGACACAGTGCAATTTACAGGACAAGACAACATGCAATGCAGCTGACAATAGTAACTGTGCTGGCCTGAATGGATATTTGAATAAACAGTATTATTGCAGATAGAGTATTATGATTGATACTTTATATAGACTATAAACCAATAGGAAAGTTAAATTTAGTTAATAGTTATCTAAACTAGATTTCTTATTTAGTATAGTATAGTCTTATTTAATGTGATCAACAAGCAGCAGGACTGCAAAGAGCTGTGCTTCAAGTTTAGCTCCTTTTGTCATCTATATCTAAACAACCGCAGATGATATACAAATTGCCGAAAATTGAGGCAGCAGCACTAGGTGGCAGCAGAGGATGGAAAGGGAGGCTGCAGCAGACTCCGTGTGAATCTCTAAATATCAAAATTGTTTTCAAACTTCCCAGGAACATTGTACAGGTCAGTGTTTCTCAAACTGTGGGGGACAAGACAATTTTCTAACTTTTCTAAAATAAAGTTCATATTTTATTTATCGCCAGCCCCCTGCGCCACAAATTTCATCGCAGTAGCAATAGCCAGTGGGAAGAGTTATCATAGGGGATGGGGGTGTATAACTTTGTTCCTAAGGCAATTCAATTAGATTACGATTATTGAGGGAATGATTTGATTCATCTGAAATGTTTAATTAATTTATCATGATTTCATTCTATTAATCAATTAATAAATTATTTTGATAACTTACATTCAAACCTTTTCTTAAAAAAGTGGAGTTTGTGTGAGTACAGTTAAAAACAATCCAGGCACCAATAACATCTGATCTTAGACTAAAATCACAATGGTGTCTGTAGGTGTCTGTATGTGTTTCTCTGTTTAACATTACATGGTAGTTACTCAGTTGTATCATTGGTGTATCTGTTATGGTTCTTAATGTAAAATATGTAAAATATACACTGCTTTTTTCCCTTTTCCTTTGTTTTTCCTTTTACATTTTTTTATGTCGTTATTTTACAGAATTTCTCTGTTAATTTCACAGACATTTATTGCAGTGTATGTTTTAAATACACTGAATATTGACATATAAAAAATTATATCGCAAATCAAATGAAATTGCATTATATGTCATAAAAATTATTAGGTATTTTCCCCAAATCATCCAGCCGTTCTCTAGAGGTATGGCATTTTTACGTCATTGTCTTTCCTCTCCTATCTGATATTGCTGAAAAACAGCATTTAAATCATTTTTGAGTAGCTCTCTCAGATTGAATCTGTTTGCTCTTAGCCATAATGTGACAATCAACCAGTCTCAATTGTGCTTTGTTTATTTTCAGTTCATTATAGAAGACATGAAGCAGCAGCAAACAAATAAGCACAGTAACCTTCATCGAGAGGACCAGCATATTACTGTGGAAGAGCTGTGGAAGGGCTGGAAGACATCTGAAGGTATAAGACAGAGAAAGGGAGATTGCGCCAGAATGTAGGGCTATCACCCTTTCACCTCTTAATCCCAAAATGCTGATGATGCGGGCTGAGGTCTCAAGGGGAGCAGATACCAGACATTTAGGTCTGGAACCCCTTAAATTGGGAATCTGTGCCTTCAGAGCAAACCATTGAATGGCTTCAAATTCCAGCAAATTGTGTTTATTTCCCATATAATTAAGGGGGATTAATAACATTTTTATAATTCCAACATTTTTAGAATTCAGGATCAAAAGTTCCTTGAAACTAACTGGGCTATCGGGCTAGAACGCAGTATCGTGGGTTCATCTCCTGCAGCGGCATGTTTTAGCTATATGAACTAGCATGCTGACTGTGTTACACTCACGCTGCTACAGACTTTGCTGTTGTAGCACAATTTGACCCCTTTCAACCAGACTTAGCTGGCTCGTCTGTTTCATCTAACCAGCCAGCATTCTGCAGACCAGATGATTACTGTAGCTGTTGGTGTCTTTCACATTTGGTCTAAGTGTCACCAACTCTGTAGACATGCTGTTTCTTATCATGTCCCTGTACCATGTATCAATTTTCTTCTCACCTGCTTTCCACAGTTAGAACTTCTGAGGTATTAGTACTTAGGTGATAACGTTCTCTTAGGAAAACCTGTTAAAATTATAAATTCAAAAGGAGCTTTAACAGAACAGGGATAGTGAAGAAATTGATTCACAATGTGTATTAGATGAATCTGCTTCTGGATTTATTGTATCAATGTTTTACACATAACAAAGCAGGGAACAAGAAGTGTAACAAGCCCAGTATTCTACTACAACTACTTTATAGAACGCAGTCCAAATATATTGTAGCTTAAGGTGGCCACACACTTCAAACGTCATCCAGACGAAACAAAATCAAATGTGTTGGTAAGAACAAGCTGTCTGTCACACGCTCAAAGGGATACAGAGCGGGGAAGCAGGAGTCCAAGGAGTCAGCGAAACGTAGGAATTTATTAAGGGAGAAGACAAATCAGGATCATGGAGTAACATGCAGGACTGACGTCAATGACTGGACTGGGGAAACATACTCTAACGCGGACTTAAATACACAACAGCAATCAACATGACTCAAAACAGCTGGTAACATGGGGAGTCCACACAGGGTAGAAGAGGGGCGTGGTGCACAAGAGGATCTGCACTATTGGGGCATGACACTGTCACATACTTAAAATGTTGCTGACCTGTTTATTCAAGGACACAGAATGTTTTCAATGCAGCTGACCCGCATACAGAGCGGAAATAAATGTATTGTGGCAAGTGTGTGAGTTCTTTTGATAAAGGAGATAACAGCCCTTTTAACGTGAAAGTAGCACTCTTTATTAACATCCACTATTGTTCTAACACTAGCAGTGGCACAGACAGGGAAGTTACGTGCTAATGAAATACACATATTCAATGGCAAACATTACACAGTTAAGATATTTAATATTTACAACTTACATACATCTATACACATATCAGTTTACACTAGTTAAATATATGCACCGTGTGGTGCAAAGCATGTCTTTATAATTAAATGGTAAATGGACTGCATTTATATAGTGCTTTTCTACTCTTGTGAGTACTCAAAGCTCTTTACAAGTTATGCCTCACATTCACCATCCTCACACCCATACACACACTGGTGGCAGAGGCTGCCATGCAAGGCACCAACCTGCACACTGGGAGCAATTTGGGGTTCAATGTCTTGCTCAAGGACACTTTGATGGGGACAGGAGGAACCAGGGCTTGAACCTATAACCTGCCAGTTGCTGAACGATAGCACTACCTCCTGCGCCACCATAATTAGCCCTGCTAATTGACCCCGTGGTGTTACATTATGTCGACCAATTGTGGACAGTGGGTGGGAACAGAATAAACAAAAAAGTTTCCCTTGGGATCCAGTCCTACGCAGGGGACCGCTCATACAGCATCATATTGCTAGAACAATGTTGATTCCGTTGATTTCATTTGAAGTACATGGCCACTTACTTAATACACCAGAGCAGCTTTGACTTGATGAAAGATGATAATTCCTGTGCTGGCTGAAACACATTACTTTTTCTCCTAGACTAGAGCTGAACAAAAATGGCTGCTGTCTCCATATTTTTTCCAGTTCACAACTGGACAACAGAGGACACAGTCCTGTGGCTGAAGGAGTCTGTAGAACTGCCCCAATATGAGACAAATTTTAGAGAGTTTAGAGTGAACGGCAACACTCTACCTCGGTGAGTAGTTTTACATTGCAGGTCTCTAAAATGATTGACCCATATGCTTTTTCTAACCAGAAGTAGTAAAGTGTCACCCAGTTGCTACAACAGTTAAAAATTGTGTGAATGGGGATCAGACTAAAAGTTAAATCAAGGATCCTGTCTCATCAAATTAGCCCAAGAGAGAGGAGAGAGAGTACTATACAAAGTTTTGATCTTTTTCATTAGTATAATCCAGAAATGCAGTTACTATTGGTGATGTCAGGAAACAGTATTTTTTTCTCTGCTTCCCATGTTAACCACCTGAATCATAATTTTGTTACATTTGATTCTGAACAAACACTCAACAGGAATTCCTGCAGTATGTAAATCAGGTGGAAATAAGGAGTATATTTTTTGTTCCAGTTAGTGTAACCCATCTATGGCCTTGCCAGATAAGTGTAAATAGCATGAAATGGATGAAAACCTGATGTAAATGGATGCAAAGGGAAGGTGATGTTTAATCAAACCAAAGACATTGATTGCATCGATTATGGTGTTCACAGAACAGTTACTCTTCAACAACCGTGGATGGCTTCAAGTGAAAAGCTGAATCATAAATAGCTTTATTCCACCAAGTACATGATTCAAGCACTTTATTGTCATTGTATAACACAACAAAATTACGTTTATGACAACCCCAAAGGTGCATTAATAAATACAAAATGAATACAAAATAGAGGCTAAAAATAATATAAGCATACAAATATGTTTAAATGGCCCTTCCATATACAATGTCGTTCTAAAAGAAAAAAAAAACTATATAGATTATTAATGCCCAGTGGCAACGGTTATTATTGCACATATTAGCAAGAAGTGTATTGTACATTACCAACATAATTTATTGCACATATTCAGTGAGAGATTATCTCAGGCATTCAGGGGAATTCAGAGTTCAGCAAGTTTATGGCTGCTGTTAGTCTGTATGTTAGCTTTCCAGATGGGAGGAGCTTAAACAAAATATGTCCAGGATGAGTGATGTCCTTAATCATGGTTTTAGTTCTTTTCACACAGTCTTGTGTGATGCTTAATTGTGGGCTTGGGAGAAGGTGTGAATGTTGCCTGGGAAGGGTAAAGTCAAGGGACATGCCTCCCCATACATGTGTTATCTGTTGTTAATTATTAAGGACACAATGTTCATTTTTTATGAGAGGGAAGGGAAGCTAAATCATCACTGAAATTAATTTTGGACCAGTTCACACAACATGGTCCTCATCAAAGGGCTAGTCTATCCTTTTCATTCTTCTTGCTGATGAGTGGCTTGGTCACTGTGGAGATGGCTTTCAGTCCTTATTGTCCCTGGCAATGAGACCCTGTCTTGCCCGGCCCAGGGCTAATTTGGCAAGAAATTTCAACTGTGGTGTTGAACAGATCCCCTATCATCGTGATCACTTGCATTCTCATCTTATGTGGGCAACTGGCATTTTTTGGGACTTGAATGACTTAGTTTCTTTGTACAGCTTAAATATTCGATAGTCAAGCTACTGGAACTACTAAGTTCTCTTTCAATGGCTAAGAAGGTCATCCCATCAGCCTTCATCTGAACAACCTAACGTCACAGGGTTTCAGGCACCTTGGACAGCTCCACCATCTTGCAAAATACCTACCAGTGTTGCGAAATAGATTGGTGTTGCCAGATATTTCAAGATATTTAAGATTAGACCAAAAACTGTCAAGTATAACAAATCATCTAATTTCGTCAGTTAGTTAAATATGATTTTCCTAGCTTCAACTCAGTGATTTATGTGAGGGTTCTTATAATATAGCAAAATCTTATAATATATAAAACACATCAACATCATCAAACTAGAATCTGAACCCACAGGTTATTATGCTACACCGTGTTTTAAGCAGTTAGATAATTAATCAAGCATAGTGTGCTGTGCGGAAAGTTTTATATGCTCAGACACGGTACAGATCAGCTAGTGTGAGTACACCCTAAGTCCTACAGAGGTCTATGACAGCAGCCTACTACTAAACACACTGAAATATCCATTTATCTAAAATAGTACAAGTGTAATACCACATGTGATTATGCAGTTGCAAGAAACTGTCAATGTTGGTGTTTTTTAATTGCTTTTCATGCAACCCATCTCAGAATAGCTTCCAATGAGCCTTCGTTCATGACGTCACAGCTGAAGATCTTGGATCAGCGACACAAGCAAAAGCTCAATCTTAAAGCACTGGATGCAGTTCTGTTTGGACCTCCGACACGTAAGTAGGCAAGCAATCAGTACACCAGTGAATCTGTGTGACACGATTGCTACTTATTAAAGCTTAACTTAACTAAACTAAACTAAAATATGTGAAAAATAAATATCCCTGAGACAATATGGGGGGGGGGGGTACACTCCTTATCCTAGAACACCACCAAGACCACTCAACTCGACACAAACATGCAAGCATGCATCCATTCATCCACTGTAACTGCTTGTCCTATTCAGGGTTACAGGAGGTCTGGAGCCTATTGCAGAGGCTATAGGTGCAAGGCAGGGAACAACCCAGGACAGGGCGCCAACCGCGGGACACGTACACCATTCACTCACATATGCACAGCTAACAATGAAATTGGTTAATTATTACAATGGGATTCCCGTATCCACAGTTTCACTTATTTGCAGTTTACCATGGTTAGAAAAAAAAAATAGGAATTCTAAAACTGGTTCATAAATTTCAAATTGCATGCCAAGTGAGTATAGGCTGTAAGCTGGTGAGCACCCACAGTAGGCTAAAATATTTTTAAACAAAATATTTTTCTCGTTACAGGGTATGTTCAGGTACATGATCCAATATTTTTCATTGTAAAACATGTAACAGTAGTCTATGTTTTTTCATTGTTCCTTCATCCTTTGACACTCCAAGGCTAAGAATCTGCCAGCAATTGGAAGGTTGCTCGTTCGAATCCTGTGAATGCCAGGAGTGATTCTACTCTGTTGGGCCCTCGAGCAAGGCCCCTAACCAGCAATTGCTTCATCCTGGGTATGATGTTAACCTACATCCAGCCCTGCAAGCAGGTCCTCCAACTTCCGGGGAAAATTTGAGGGTTGGTGGCAGGATTGGCACTCCAGCCACCGGGAATAACTTCACACTGTTCCACCGCATTCAAACTATTGTGGTGCTGAGGTATCACCCACTGCATGGCTGCACCCGGGTTCTCATCCCAGTGGTGGTTCATTGTGTGGTGGGTGTGGCAACATGCTGTATCAGCTTGTGCTCCTTACCTCCCTCCTCTGTCATTTGAGGGGTGTAAAATGCATGATTATCATTTCTCCATCATCCCTTGATGCATAATATTTTTTCATTGCTATATCATCTTTTGAGAATTAGGTTCAAATGTCAGAATCTCTTTCATTCGATAGTTTACAGTACTGTATAATAATGTACAATGTACTGTGTATAATTTATCATATAAACTTTACCATATGTATGTACACAAAAATTATTTTATATATTGGTTCCGCCAGCAAAAGTGGATTGGCCATGCCCTAAAATAACTTGCCCCATGTGCTTCAAATAAGGTGACCACCTAATCCAGAACTCGGCAACCTTTTTAAAGCACAATATTTACAAAGAGCTACAATGGATAGAGAAGAGAGTTTGACATACAATTTTTTAATGTGATATAACATGCATTTAACACAAAAATAAAACTTCGAGTACATACAAAAAATAAAGAAAAACAATTTTGGGGCGTGAAGGGGGGGGCTCAGTTTTAAATCAATTGGACGTGTAACAGCGCAAAGGTGACTGATATCACAATATCGTTCAGTTCTGTAGCGATAGTCTTCACCCTCACCTCTTCTTTCTTGAGTAAAGTTCGTTTGGCTCTGCAGTCATTTGGCCTTCACTCTCCACTTCACTACTTGTGACTGTGCTGACCGAGCAGAGCAAAATGTCCTCACCACTCTGAACTCAGCTGGCTATAATATGTAAATTGGAGAAAATATAAAATTTTACGAGGACCTGGGAAGGCATGGTGACGATTTACTAGAAAAAGTCTATGAAAGAGTTTGGAATCCCAATAAACTTTATTTTATTTCCAAAATTGAATGATACATCCAATTTCGGACAATGAAGAAAACTGCGGAAAACATACAATTTGACCGGATACATAATCTCATCGTAGAGAATAAGTTTGAGGAAGATATAAATTATGCAGTTAAGACATCACAGATGCGCGCGACAGACCGCCTCATTCACATATAGCTAAAGAAATATCTAAATGAAAAATAATAATATTAACCCATAAATAATAATTATTTATATTTACGAAAGTATTATCATAATATGTTAAGACATGAAAATGTGAATGCGTCTATCGTTCTGAGAAGAGCCGCAGCCTCATGCTCAAAGAGCGGCAGGTTGCCGACCCCTGACCTAATCGATGTCGGGGGGGACACTATGAGTTGAGATATGGTTTGTAAACTACATTTCAATTAAAAAGACTTGGATTTCATTTTAACACTGAGTTTTTGCTCTGTGCTGATTGGTCAGTCTTCTATAATCATGCATGTCACTATTGTTAATGTGAAACAGCTGGATGAGTTTTTCAATCAAGGAAACAAAGCAGTATAAGCACAAGAATAGTTGAAATAATTAGCCAAGCACAGGAGCCTTTCAGTTTTAAAGCAGTTTGTAAAACCTGAAGTAGCTCACAGTGTCCCCCAGACAAGGATTAGATGAACATCCTAGTTTCAGTCCATGTGCTTTAGATTGATAGGGTCCTATGACTTTTTAACTCTATTTTGATTATGTATACAGGGGGTCCTTGGGTTACGACAGAGTTCCGTTCCTACAACGGTGACGTAACCCGAATTTTGTTCTAAGTAGAAACACACCCTTTTTCTGATCTCTTTAAAATGTCTAATTTCACTTCACAAACGGAACTCTTGCACTTTTAACAGTCCAAAATGGCGTAGGTAAGTGTACTGGGGGATGCCAACTCCCTCATTCATATGCTGCGTTACTGCGTATTTTTCCAACATGCGCAACCAAACTAGTTTGCCCACGTAGTCCGTAAGTACGATGCTAAAAGCGTAAGCCAAAACACTCATGTCTCAATTTGTTAAAGTTTATGGGAGCGAGCATCGTAAACTCGAAACATCATATGTCGAGACATCTTAACCTGAGGACCCCCTGAATTATATAAAATAAATAACTCACTATTTGGGGGGGCAGCATGGTGGTGCAGTGGTTAGCACCATTACCTCACACCTATGGAACCAGGGTTTAAGTCTCTGCCATGGCTCTGTGTGTGGAGTTTTTATGTTCTACCTGTGTCACCATTTGGTTTCTTCAAGGAACTCCAGTACCCCCCTCCCCCCACAGTCCAAGAACATGCTAAGGTTAATTGGAATTACCAAAATGCCCATAGGTGTGCATATGTGATTGAATGGTTGCCCTGCCGTGGGTTGGCACCACATCCTGTGTAGTTCCCTGACTTGCATGCTTAGGGTCAGACCCCCTACAGCCCTGAATAGGATAAGCAATTACAGAAAATGGATAGAACTAACTTCTTTGAAGCCTGAGAACTTGTGCTGAACGATATATCGAGTCCCGCAATATGAATAATTATTTTAAATGCATCATTTGGAAAGGAAATTATCATGATATATTAATTTCGTTAAAATCTTTAGAAATTTTGCAAGCACATTGGCCACTCATTTTAAATACACTCCTCATTATGACAAGCCTCCCCTATTTACCTTGACAACACACGCAATGGCAGAGAATGAGGAAGAAGCAAGTAATGCTGTTGGGGATTTTTTAATCCCAAAAAATATTGTGGCAATGTTGTTTGAGAATGGTTCGGCTTTAGAGAGAGTGATATGGAACAAAGTTTTGCATAAGGGAAATAGGAACGAAGACCAGCAACATAACAAACCTATTCAATCATTTGAAAACAAAACACATAAAGTACAAGGAGTTCATTACACACCTCGAAGTTTCTTCTCAAGATGCAAGGAAACACACCAGTGGTGCATAACAAGGCACTCTGACAGCAATGTTCTCTTGTTGCATGCCATATGAAATGCCAGGTCCTAAATGTAAGTAAATAACAACTGCCGTAATGTACTACAGCTTGTATTTAACAGAATTTCTGAAGTCATGATTGTCCTTGCCATAATATAGCTTTAAAATGGACAGTTTTCTTGTTACTTTATAGCAAATCTGCATAAGAGTGAAAGCACTTACTCCTACAAACACTGACAGTTTTTAAAATTATTTTCTTTGTTTGTATGTCTATGGTAATCTTATTTAAAGTTGTTACAATGAAATTTGATCTAAGTCAACACAAGGACCAAATAAAGATAAAACTTCTTTTTTAGTGAATTGTATGGGGAAAATATTGTTGCTTATCGAACATCAACACTTGGTCCACAAATATTGTGATTTAAATTTTGAGATATATCACCCAGCGCTACTGAGAACCTATTTTTTCATGTTAGAAGTCCTTACTGTATATATAAATTCTGACGTACAACCTGTCTGTTAGAACAGAACTCAGTTGAAAGTCAATATGTATGTGGAAACAAGCTGCTTAATTAATTTCTCTGATGAAATGATTTTCTACAAATATATCACATATGCCTTGTCCCTTTTGTGATTTTGCTCCAGGTCCCCAACATAACTGGCTGAAAGACCTCATTCTGATGGTCTCCATTGTCATTGGGGTTGGTGGCTGTTGGTTTGCATATGTGCAAAACAAGTCCTCCAAGGTGCACATCTCACGGATGATGAAGGACCTAGAGAGCTTGCAACATGCTGAGCAAAGCCTGTTGGAGCTGCAGTGCCGGTGAGAGAGCCCTTGAGCTCAGAGGGCCCCATATACTCATAATAAATGTGTATCATTTAACTGTTTTCAGTAAAAAAAGTTGTGTTGTTCCAAATATAACTAAAGTTGGCACTTTTGATTTTAAGAAATAAGGTAGGCCACCCCCACCTTTCTAGATCCACAACAATAAAATTTGCTTGATGATGAACTACGACTAAGTGACACAATCAAATATCCCCACAGTAAATTTATCCAAATGAAAATACCACAGTATAACAAAAATATTATTACAAGCCTACCTTACAGGGGGCCGCGTGTGGCTCAGTGGGCTAAGCCTGTGTTCCTGTAATCACAAGATCGCAGTTGAAACCCAACCTCAGCATGTCTGTGGGTCCTTGAGCAAGGCCCCTAACCCACAGTTCCCTGGGTGCCCCAACAGGTGGCTGCCCTTCACAGACAGCTTACTCTACAAAGAGCAAGTTGAGGGAGGCTGAAAAAGAATTTCCCCATGGGGACAATAAAGGACCCATACACTCATACAATGTAACTGCAAGTTTGAAAAAGCTGGGAAAAATAAATTTTGAGTTATCATGCTGACAAGATCAATATAAAAATAAAGATTTTGGCATCAGTTTGATGTGTCAATCTTGGCTGATATTGACAGCTGATATTTAAACTTTGTTAATATGTATAGTTAGAAGCACCAGAACGAAAAACACAGCAAATGAAATAAAGGAAATGATTGCGTTGGATGATCAGTCATTTTCTGTAGTGGGGGACGGGGGATTTAATCTTTTCATTCAATGCTTATAAGAGACCTCAAAGTACCAGCATGGTTATAATTTCTTATTAAATATGGCCTGTGGATTGATATGCCGTTTTCCACAGGCAATTAAAAATCAATGTAACATTGTCCCACTAATGTGTGCCAGCAACTCCCCAGTAGTAAATAATCCTACCCTCCACATCCATTTTATTTCCTGCTACATTTTATTTCACACCACATGTGTTCATGGCACTGAACTGTGATCTAAGTTTTCTTGTTCTACAACATGAAAAATCAAACACTGAATAACATTAGACTGGCTACTGCACATACTTGAGAATAGCAAAATATAATGATTCAATAAAATCCTCACATTCGCTTTCATCTGCAGTTGGCTGTTCTGAGAGCTAAAAGCTGCCAAGCAATAAACATAGCAGGTTCTCAGTAGTTGTAAAGACTAATTGTCTAGAGAAAGGAAATTACCGCATTACATTTAATTTCAGCCAGGGAATTATGGTTTACCTTCATCCTTCATTATGTTTAAATTCAACTTTGACACTGTAAGATTTATTGTTTGTTTGGTTAGTAATTGATAAATTTATTGGATTATTTAATAAGAAGGCAGTCTCAGGTGAGAGGAGGAAGAATGTTTCTTCAAGTTATGGGCTGGGGGTGGAGGGGGTTACGGTTTGTGGGACCTTTAATACGAAGCGAGTCTCTGTACACTTAGCCTGGAAAAAGCCCAGGAAGAGAAGCGCACTGTTGCCGTGGAGAAGCAGAACCTGGAGCAGAAAATGAGGGATGAGATAAATGGGGCCAAAAGAGAAGCACACCGGCTAAGAGAGCTGCGAGAAGGGGCCGAGAACGAGCTCAGTCGCCTCAAGTACGCCGAGGAGGAGCTCGTGCAGGTGTTACACCACATCGCTGTCACTGTTGCACATTACAATGCTGCCACTGTGTCACACTTCACCGCTGTCACTGTTTGACACAAACTGCTGCCACAGTGTCACACTAGACCCACGCTGCTGTCACTGTGTCACACCACACCACTGTTACTGGTACATACCACACTGCTGTCACTGTTACACACTACACTGCTGTCACTGCATGACTCTACACCTCTGCCACTGTGTCATACCACACCATTATCACTGCATCACACCACATCACTATTACTATTGCTCACCACACTGTTGCCAATGTGACATACCACACCACTGCCACTGTATCACACCACACCACTGCCACTGTGTCACACCACACCAATCCCACTGCATCGCACCACATGTCTGTCACAATTGCACATCCCACATTATATCACACCATATCACTATCGCTGTTGCACATCCCACCACTGCCATTGTGTCACACTACACTGCTGTCACCGTTTCACACCACACCCCTATCACTGGTACACACTACACTGCTCTCACTGTGCCACAGTACACCTCTGTCCCTGTTTCACACCACACCGCTGCCACTGTGTCACACCACCCCATTGCCACTGTTTCATACCACACTGCTCTCCGTGTTGCATATCACACAGCTGCCACTGTGTCATGCTTCACCACTACCACTGTGTCATACCACTCTGCTGTTACTGTCTCACACCACACCACTGCCACTATGTCAAACCACATCGTTGCCACTGCATCGCACCACACTGCTACCACTGTGTCACAACATCAAGAACTGTCTCGCATTCACACTGCACTTATTGTCGAAAGAGTAGAACGATGACGTCAGTGTGTGCGAGATGCTGTGGAAGGGGTACCGCTTCAGAAGTGACGACAAAAATAGAGGACCATGTGATGAACGCAAGACTTTTTTGAATTAGCTGCAAATGTTTAGATTATTTTTAGCTTTATATGTTATTGTTCCATGGCTTAATCCGAAACAGTTCATTCAAAATTTCTAAGAGTCCATCTGCCACCAACTTATTCCTGCACTTCAGTGGTACAAGACGAACTACCATTTGTGTGCTCCAGTTAAAAAGCGGGTTGCAATGAGAGATGCATTCATGCATGAACTGCGATTTAGGCATGCTAATACATGGGGATACCGCAAATGAAGTACGAATTAGCATATAAAGGTTAAAGTGCATAGTAATTTCTTGACAAATTAGCGCAAATGCACTTAAGTACGAGACGCTGAAGGAACTACTGCGCAATATGCATTAATGGACTGCTTTGATAAGGAGAGTGAAAAGAATGAAACAGTTTGGTAAACCTTTATCTCGCAAATAGAAAATAATCAAGAAATATGTAAATCTTTCATGAGCATGCCCTGTCCTGTCCATGTGCATTCACTTCTCCTGTATTAAAACAAGAACATGAAAGACATGATAGTTAAATTTCACTTAAATTACTAGCATTTCAAGCAAATAGTGTTAGTCTGTTATTTCCTTTGCTGTAACAAAGCAGACAGCTGTACATTTTGTATCACTGGCTGGTACATCGAAGTCAGATTCTAAAGGTAACTTAACTGATGGAAATATATTTAAATGCATTTTGGACTGTGCCTCCTTGCAGAGCTTCTGGCTTCATCTTCAGTTGTGATACATTCCTACCCTGGACAGGTGCGCATGGCCCTGAAGCGGGCGGAGAAAGAGCTGCAGGCAGAGTGGTCGGTTCCTGAAGCCCTCCAGATGTGGCTGCAGCTTACACATGAGGTGGAGGTGCAGTACTACAACATTAAGAAGCAGAGTGCAGAGCTGCAGTTGACGGTGGCCAAGGATGAGGTGAGTACAGCTAGCCAGTGTCACATCCTGCTCCAGTGTTTTTCAACTAAGGTGTACTAATAATATGCTTATTGAATTGTGGCTGTTCATAAAGGTTCATATAGTGTCGAAAAGCCAGTGCAATGATACTGTTTGTTGTTGTCAAAATAAAATTAACTTAAATGAAACAGTCAATTTGATTTTCTGGAGGAAAAATAATCGTTTAGTCGACCAATCAGTAAAATAGTTCATATATGAATTGATAGAAAAACAGTTGTTAGTCGCAGCCCTGCAGTCATTTCCTTTTAAATGACATTAGTCTCTTAAGTACATATCTCATATAACACTAATA
>JABJVQ010000015.1:21267045-21285275 GCA_026770845.1 Campylomormyrus tamandua | reverse complement strand
TGGGTATCCCTCCTGAAGCTGCTACCCCCGCGACCCGAACCCCGGACAAGCGGACGATAATGGATGGATGGATGGATAATGGATGGATGGATAGAAATAAAATGATTTGTTGTTATTCACAATGCAGTTTTACTACACAGTGGCCCATTCTGCACTGACATATGTTCTAACATAAATCATATGTCAAATACCGCTCACGTGTTTAATGAGTAAGTACGTTCTTCCGCTCACACGTGGACATCAGCTGAGTAGGCGGTCCTTCAATATTGCCACATTCATGTTCACACTGCGATTAGAATGTGGCCAAATGCATCCCAGACCACCTAAGAATATGGCTTGTGTGATCGGATCTCAATGCATTTTCAATCAGTTTTGGGTGCGTTCACCCAGGACGCATGTTAATACCAGGTGTGAACAGGGCCGTAGTGCAAATAGTGTGATGTGTTATAGCTGAGAGTGGGGGGGGTGGTGTTTTGGAAGTAGGCGTTGCGGTACCTAATGGCAACAAGTAGGAAGGATCACCAATAGCACTTTGCACACCATGGGAGAATAAACCAGTGGCTAATAGTGTTCCAAGAGAGCGCCCCCTGGATTGGATGGCAGAATAATGTATGGTGACTGGTCTCCCTGTTATGCCAGAAGTCCAACACTAGCTCCTTTGTCTTGCTGATGTTGAACTCCAGGTTGTTCTCTCTGCACCACAAGTCTAGTCCTGTGTACTCTGATTCATTTCCAGCGCAGATGTATCCTACAATGGATGAGTCGTCAGATAAGTTAATATAAGATAAGGTAAAACTTTATCCAGAGGAAAAATGTGTCAAGGCATTGCACTTACTTAAACATACACACAATCAAAGGTACAATGCACAATGTTATCATGGATGCAGCTGCGGTTGTTATGAATGTTGATATTGCTATTACTGCTATTGTTGCCACTTGCTGTCTTATTTCAATATACCTGTAATAATAATTATTATTTTTATTTTACATAAAATCTGGTGGCTCAGGGTCAGGTTCATCTTGCCAAAGCTCTTCAGATACTGGCAAGCCACGATTTTGTGCCAGATTATGCAACACGCTACATGCGTGTACAATGCGACACACTTTTTGCGGACTGTATAGCAGCACCCCAGTGGTCTTGTCCAGGCAGCGCCAACAGCCTTTAAGCTGCCCTACATTGCGCTCTACCACTGACCAAGCTCGAGAATGGGCATCATTATAACGCCACTCATTCATTCTGTGGGTTTGCGAGCGGTGTGAGAAACGACTTCAGTGGGTACCCACTGTCCCCTAAGGAATTGTCAAATGGTTAAATCAAACAAAGCTTATACAGTATTTTGCCAAATTATAAAATGGGAAAAATCTTCTTACCGAGCAGCCAGCCATCACGTACCACCCCATCTTCAAGTTTGTTTACAACACTAATGTTTCTGAGACTGAATGAATCATGGATTGGGCCAGGCCATCTAGCCACAACATTAATGCAGGGGTGTCAGAAGCATTTTGAATGGGGGGGGGAGACACACTGGCATGAAACTAATGTTTTATGTTAAATGTGGGGGGATCCAAACGAATAATAATGAAATGTGAGGGGGACACTTCCCCCTTAGATTTAATGGCAGCGACGCCCATGCATTAATGAACGCATGTTCTAATCGTACATAATTTGGACATTAATAGAGTGAAAGTGCTTTCTATGTACATAAGCATTCTCTGAAGGTGCCTTTATAGCAATGTGCCTGCAGTCGATGGCTCCGATTACACTGGGAAAAACAGACATCGCTGCAAATTGCGCTTTAATGTTTGCCTGTTCAACCACAGTGTAAGGAAATTTTATATATCTGGTTGACAAGCGGATTATGCCGTCCCATACAGCTGGAATAGTGCGACTTGGTGTTGACTGAGAAATACCCAATCGGTCCGCAAGTTCACGCTGAAAAGCACCTGTGGCTAAGAACCCTAGAGAAGACCCTGATAAGGCCACTCATCTATAGGGTCATTTGTCATCGTCCACATTCCATATGTAGCATTATAACCATTGACTGATTATTCGATTGGCCCACTGCCATTTATTAAATCCATGCCCGGCCTTGTGTGTCCCATTTGTCTTCCATAGCTCCATCTCTTCTATCTTGGCAGCAGGATACCCAGTTCTTGCCATATTCTCACACATTTTCCTTTTACACGCACACCGTGCCATACATAAGAAGAAACCAGATTTAACAGGTTCACATCTCACCTGTTCTGATAGATCTGTTAGACCTGTGTGGAGCATGCATATGTGATCCTGAGCAGAGCCAATGCTGACTTACTGAAAACCAACATGCACTGTGACACATCCAGTCTGGTCCCTCACACTAAATACATCTGTTGGATAAATAACGTTCTTCATGTTCATGTACTCTAGAACTGCAATTAAAATATTTCCACAGTTGCCCAAAATAATAAAATATTTTCTTCATTACCTGTTTTAAGTGTAGATGTCACCCTCTCACCAGAATTCTGAGTGGACTGCTCCGGTCTCTGTATCATTGTTTTCACTTGTTTCTTGTTGCCGGTTCAGATGTTTAAATCTCACTATCATTCCGTTTATTGCAATGGTTTGTCTCTTCTACACGTTGCAGACGGTTCATTAGTTATGCTTTATGATGCACGTTTATATGACTCAATTTCTAATAATTGAGCCTGTGATTCTGGATCATTTTGATATTCTGTTTGCACCTGATTGACCCTTTCTCGACTAACAACTTTTGGAGAATTTGACTTGTAATTCAGCTTTTGGAAATAAACTCTGAAATGTTACCTTCGGATCTCCTCTCTTGTTATACCAGTAGTGACAGATAAGCAATTAGTTTGACTATACAGATCTCATTATGTTTAATAACAGTTTTACACTCTTTCATAGACATCAAAAAGACCAACTCATCAAAGAATCTGATTTGTTTGCTTAACATATGGCTCTTACACTGGAGGATGGACACACATACACACATTTCCAAACATCACCCAGCTCATTGCTTTACTAAGATGACAAATTTTAAGTGGATAATTTTCTCATGAAGACAAACAGGCAAGCAGATGCACTTTGCTTCTTTCTGGAGGAGTTTACAGTACAGTCCTCTACAAAACAGCAAACTCCTGTGCATGGATGAGCTCTGGCAGTGACTGGGAGAAAGACAGTGACCCCTGACCTGCTCTCTGTTTCCCCATCCCACCACCAGCACAGATCCACTTGAATAACAATGTCAGGGTCCTCAGCAAAGGAATCCCCTGGAAAAAAATAAAAAGAAAAAAACTGCAGAAAGAAGATGAAACAGACATGGCAAGTCGGACCACAGCACAGCACTGCCTCTAAAAGGCCATACCGATGGTCACTGGCTGACAGCTCAGGGCAGATTCTGGTACATTCCACAAAATGCTGGCATGTCTAAAAAAAAGTCTGTGTTTGATGGTGGGCCGAGTGACCAGTTCTCCCTGATGAGGCCATTGCTGGCTGTCTGTCCATGACTGCTGCGGTTGAATGGCAGGATGACTGGTGGGCCGAGTGACCAGTTCTCCCTGATGAGGCCATTGCTGGCTGTCTGTCCATGACTGCCGCGGTTGAATGGCGGGATGACTGGTGGGCTGAGTGTCCCACCATGGCTCACTGCGCCCCTGTGTGTCCATCCACTGCCATGTTAAGCTCCCTCCCACTTTGTCATGTGCCTGCCTGATCGATGCGTTTGTCATGCACAACATTAACTATGCACATTTTTATTGGTCTACAGATCCACCCATTGGCACAGAATGCTAAATAAATATGCATGTTTATATCAGAAACTAGCAGAAACTCAGAAGTGGATAAAAAGCCTTGGAATTATATTGCCATTTAATTATGCTTTGGTTTGTACCGTTTGTTGGTTTTGTAGCACATCTGAGGTGTTTTTGCATATCTGAGGTGTTTTTGTACATCTGAGATGTTTGCACTATACTATTTACACTCTTCATACTGCCTTATACTGTGGTTAATTAATTACTAGTTTGCAGAATTGAATTGGTTCTTTTTTAAGTTACTTATTTTATCCTATTTCTTCTATTATTTAACTTGTCTTTTACAGTATCAGGTAGGACAGTCGCACACTTAGTCTAGTTGAAGTACAGGAAGACAGGCTACACTCCTGGTGATATAACAGTATGTAAGGCAGAATCATAATATGCAGAATAATAAAAACAGGTTGCACTTTTCATATAGTTGTGATTCATTAAACTATATCAAAAGCCAAGTGTGCCCTGTTTTCATTAAACTGAATCTCACTGCAATGTGTGATGTCAATGATATGTGTGCAGCGACAATAGATTCATTCATTCACTAAAATTAAAAAAAATTGGCTTCTGTGAACTCAGAAGATATCAGCTGACAATAAACCAATAATACAACATTAATAGCTATATAGAAGTACAGTATACATGTTAATACTGTTTAGTAATGGTATTTTTCAATATAAATGTGTCTTATTTGTTTGTTTATTTATTTATTTATTTATTTGTTTATGTATATTTACCTGTTTTGCCACTTTCCAGAAATGTGCCATCTTGAGACTGGAACTTCTGCTTGGAAGCACAATATAGATGCAAAACCCTTGTGAAGCTAATGCCATGGGGAAGCATGTGAGGAGAGAATATCAGGACTGCTGGAGGAAACCCCCATGCAAAGCAAATGCAAAGCCCCCACAAAGAGAAGTAAGACAGGGATCAGACTCCAAGCACTGGCAGTGTGAGGCCACGGTGCTATCCACTGGGCTGCCAAAAAATAAATAACGTGGATAAACAAATAGACACGTCATGGGAAATTCAGTCAAAATTCCTTTTTTAATTACATATCATGCATATCTGATTTATTTGTCTGTGAGTCTATTTAGCATGAGTACTTTGCACTAATGCACCAGGACTGATTTTAAAATATAATTTCTCTTCCTAGAATGTGAACATGTGTCAGGTCCAGTACCTTTTTCAAGCCATCAACTGCTGCCCCCTTCTGGTTGGTAGAGTGTTTCTTTGATTTGACAATAAGGCATGGCACCACAAAGGCTACTATATTCTCAGTGAAAAGAGAGAAAAATAAAATATCACACCCCAACAAAGGCAGATTGAGCAGTGTGAAACTATGGTGAAGTGATTGGCTCTGTTAATGAAATACTAGCATAAATTATTAAGTAACTTTATACATAAACCATTTTCTTCCAAACACTTTTGTTTGTTCACACAATAACTGCTTATTGATGTCTAACAAAATGGAAATGATTAAAACTGAATAGTGATGACCAGAGCAAGGCAGAAACTGGCTTTGCAAGTGGCATTTAAAGCAATCTTTGCATGTGACCATACTTGTTAGTATATGACACAGGGTTTTAGTTCATTATATTACTTTTTGATTCTTAATTAATTTTACATATTTATTTTAGTGTGCATCTCGGGTTTTGTTGTTCAGACATGTTACAGACATATTGTAAAATGTTTGGTTTACAATTGTTCTGAGGAACAGTTTGCAGTTTTAATAATAAATTAAAAAAAAAGATGTTTCCCTGTTGTACTGACATTGCACTCCATCATGAACCCAAGCAGATAGTCATACTCATGTCTTGGTGATTATTTACTTCATAGAATCTAAAGTTTGCCCAAACTTTGGATTTAAATTGAGATAATGATGGAAAAGACTCTTCACATGCTTGATCATTCATAATAGTAACGTGCTAGACTCACACGTCAGTCCCTTACCTGTACCTGTGAAAAAATATTAACAGTGATAACAGTAATTACAGTAACCCATGTTTAAAGTGACATTTAAAAATCATTTTTTCTGTCCTGGTGATGTAAAAGTTGTCACCTTGAAGAATACCAGTTTGTCCATTTTCCCTCCCATCTCTAAAAAGTATCGGCAGATACATTCATTAGGCTAGGAGAGTTTCCCTCTTTAAAATGTATTGTTAATAGGTAGTGTGGACTTTAGATGTCTTTTTAAGATTATGTCACAAACACCAAAGCTCAAGACCAAGACATGAAACTATCAGGGTCCAAGTGCAAAAATGCAGCTCGAGATGGACTTCAGTACTACAACATCAGTATAAACATACAGTGGATATAAAGTGCACACACCTGTTAAAATTACAGGTTTTTGTGATGTAAAAATATTAGACCACGATAAAGCTCTGCAAAACTTTTCCCACCTTTAATGTGACCTACGACCTATTCAATTCAAGTGAAACACAAACATCTGTTAGGGAGAAAATTTTTAAAAATTAAAAAGTACAATAAGCTGATTGCATAAGTGTGCACACCCATAAACTAAATTTGTTGAAGCACTTTTTGATCTAATTACAAAATGCAGTCTTTTTGGGTAGGAGTCTATCAGCATGCCACATCTTGATTTGGCAGTATTGCAATATTTGTCCACTCTTCCTTGCAAAAGCGCTCCAAATCTGTCAGATTATATGGGCATCTCTAGTGCACAGCCTTCTTCAGGTCACCCCACAGACTTGCAATTGGATTTAGGTCTGGGCTCTCACTGGGCCATTCCAAAACTTATTTTCTTCTGGTGAAGCCATTCTTTTGTTGATTTGAATGTATGCTTGGGGTCATTGTCATGCTGGAAGGTGAATTTCCTCTTCATATTCAGCATTGTAGCAGACACCTGAAGGTTTTGGGCCAAAACTGACTGGTAAATGGAAATTTTCTAAATTCCTTCCACCTTGAATAAAGTCCCAGCTTTATTCCAACAGAAATAAAATAACCCCAAAGCATGATGCTGCCACCACCATGCTTCACCATGGGTGTGGTGTTCTTTTATTGATGTGCAGTGTTATTTTTGAGCCAAACATACCATTTGGAATTGCAGCCAAAAGTTCAACTTTGATTTCATCAGACCATAACATATTTTCACACATCTTTTTGGGAGACGTTTAACAAAATTTAGCCAGGCCTGGATTTTCTTTTTGCGTCCCTACCCCATAGTCCAGACATATGGAGAATTTGGGGGATTGTTGTCACATGCAGTATTTGTATTTGACTAAGACTAATAATAACTAAAATTACAGCTTGACACAAAGACTAGACTAAAACTAAAATTAAGACAGTCCGCCAAAAACAACTACTGTATAATTGACACTCTTCAAAAGCATTTCTGAGATTGATAGCCCTTGCTCAAGCCACATGTCAATGAAAGCCAGTAGTTCTGGGTCAACACGGTTTTTACACCCTCGTCTTGAACGTTGATGTCATGTGATGTGTTTCATTATTTTGTGCACAACAACATCTGTAAATCCAGCATGCTCGACTATACTCAAAGACACATACAGTTGCAAATACACATACAGGCCCAAAGCATAGAAGTAAATCAATAACAGAATGGCTTCAACAGAAGAAAAAAACACCTTCTAGAGTGGCCCAGTCATTGTCCTGACCTCAACCCGATTGAGATGCTGTGGCATGACCTCAAGAAAGCAATTCACGCCAGACATCCCAAGAATATTGCTGAACTGATACAATTCTGTAAAGAGAAATGGTCAAGAATTACTCCTGATCATTGTGCAGGTCTGATCTGGAAATACAGGAAACGTTTGGTTGAGGTTATTGCTGCCAATGGAGGGTCAACCAGTTATTAACTCCAAGGGTTCACATACTTTTTCCACCTGCACTGTTAATGTTTACATGGTGTGTTCAATAAAAACATGAAAACATATAATTATTTGTGTGGTATTAGTTTAAGCAGACTGTGTTTGTCTATTGTTGTGACTTAGAGGAAGATCAGATCACATTTTATGACCAATTTGTGCAGAAATCCATATAATTCCAAAGGGTTCACATACTTTTTCTTGCAACTGTATGCCCTGCAAGAGTTAGCCCTCATTTTGGTTGGTTTCCCTTTGTTATATCCAGTTGTTATGTTTCATCTCTCACATGCATAATAGTAATAGTTCTTGTGAGTAGTCATAGGAGATTTAAAATAGCTGTGAGTTTTCTTTTCCACCTTCTTGATATAGGACTGCATAAAATCCTTCTCAAAAACAACTTCTTTGATGACCTCAGGATCTCTAACCTTCTTTAGTCTTCTTTTAACACCATCGATCCAAATGTTATCCATTATATTTTCTAAAAAAGAAATTTGACAGTATTCTGCGAAATTCTAAAGATAACAGTTATTTTGACAAATATAAGCATTAATAGAGTTTACTAATACAAAAAATAAGAGGCAAGGAGCAGAGGTCTTCTGTTCCAAGAGTAGCACTACCAAATATACAGTACAAGGACATTCACAACTGTGAATTTTCGCATATTAAAACATTCCCTACACCACACAGATATTAACTACTGGGAATAATGATACTTGCAACACAGTTTTCCTACCCCAAGAACAGCAGAATTACCATACACCACTGGGAATAACAATGGTCACAGTACAATTATATTACCATACACCACACTAATACTAACTACTGGGAGTAATAACACCCACAGCACTGTCTTTCTGCCCCAGGAGCAGCAGAATTACCTTACACCACTAATACTAACCACTGAGACCAAGGGCACTTTTTCACCGCACCAGGTACCGTACTTTCAGTACTTTCGGTACTTCCATAAAGTACCAGAAGTATAGTACTTCTTTTGTGTCGGTTTTCCACTGGCGTAAAAACTGGTACTGGCGCCAAATGACATCATCAGTGACCACCCCTGACTGACATCATCACAAAGTGTGGCGCGGTATTTCTTTCACTGAATTCAAACATGTTATTATGATCCTTCACTTTCCTGTAGTCCTGCTTAGTGTTCGCTATGTGTTTCAAAAGATGGCAGTTGTATTTCGTGTTTCAGTGACAGGCTATTTGCATAACCAATCAACAGCACTAATACTAACCACTGCTTGCAAAACAGGCGTCCTGCCCCAGGAACAGCAGAATTATGCTGCACCACTAATAGTAACCACTGCCATTAATAATGCTGACAGCACAGCTTTCTTGTTCCAAGAGCAGCAACATTACCCTGCACCACTAATACTAACCACTGCTTGCAACACAGGCGTCCTGCCACAAGAGCAGCAGCATTTCCCTACACAATTAATATTAACAATTGGCCAACCAATGTGGGTTTTTCAGTGGCCGATGCCAATAAATTAGAGAGGGTAAAAGTTGATGAAAGTTATCATATTAATGTAGAAAAACAGCAACTTAAAATACCACACCTGACCTCATGTGATGGGTTGCAGTCAAAATGGAAAGTATAATCATGCATGTACGTAACTGACATGCAAGTACACATTCACATTTAAAAGCCAGCAATCGATTGTTGTAACAGAAAAATGAAGTTTAAATTAGCATATAAAGATTAAAATGCACATTTCTTGTCATATCAGCACAAATGCACATAAAATAAGTTCTGTTAATCAGAGACACTGCATTTTCCATTGTAAATGCACTGTCAACTTACGTGCATTTGCAGATGGCCTTCTTGTGCAGAGTAGAGATTCTGGATCAGCACAGGGTGTATCGATTAAATGATGTGCACAACCCTATTATCTGCTATAATTAGAGGTATTGAAATGTCTTGCTGAGTAAATTACTTTTCTAATTTGAGTGTAATTTAAACTGCTGTCTCAAAATTACTCTCCACCAAATGTGGCATTTATTGAATAAAGAAACATATTAATTTTCATTATGAGGAGGTATTCAGAAGACTAATAATGCCAGCTTCACTCTGGACTTTAGCCTTGCCTTGCAAACCTGGAAAAAGCCACCTCTGTCATGTAACACTACTTTGCATTATATTGCTGTTGTAAGATAAGAATAATAATAATAAGTTTTATTTATACAGTGCCTTTCTCACACTCAAGGACGCTTTAGAATGCAAACAATGATACAGAAAACAATGCACACGCAACAGCAACAGTAGCAACAGAATAACAACAGGAATATTACATAGTAGCAGTTACATTATAGCATTCGTGGAATAAGTGAGTCAACTGAAGCTTGAAAATGTTAAGAGACTGTATCTCTTGCAGACTGTGAGAAAGTGTGTTTCGTAGTGTAGGTGCTGTCACACAGAATGCCCTGCCACCCACAGAGGATAATCTGAATTTAGGATCAGTAAGAAGGTTGGAGCCCGATGATCTTAGTGTGTTAGCAGGAGTGTATGGAAGAAGGTCAGACAGATAGTGAAGTCCATGGAGAGCTTTGTAGGTGATTAGTAAAATTTAATATTTTAAGTGACAGGTAACCAATCATGAAGAATCGGGGTGATGTGGATGGATTTTCTCGTATGTGTTAGCAAACGGGCAGCAGAATTCTGAACATATTGCAGTTTGTTGAGAAGTTTTGATGGGAGGCCAGAAAGCAATGCATTACAGTAGTCAAGGCGGGTAGTGATGAAGGCATGGATTAGTGTTTTAGCGTCCGCAACACTGAAGGATGGATGGAGGTGAGAGATGTTGGAAAAACGCAGCCTGTACCAGAGAGCTAACATGTGACTGAATGGTAAGAAACTGATCGAAAATTATGCCCAAGTTATGAACTGTACTGGATGGTTTTACTAATGGTAAGCTTTGACTATTTATCTTAGACAGAGTGGATAGATGTGATTTAGTACCCACCAGTAGAATTTCCATTTTATCAATGTTAAGCTGTAAAAAAAATTGAGTCAACCAGCGTGTGATTTCGCAGAGACAGTTAGTTAGTGAAGATGGTGGCTTGGAGATACTAGTGTCAGCACTTACATATAACTGAGTGTCATCAGCATTGCAATGGGAGCTGAGACCATAGTGGCGTATAATTTGACCTAAGGGAAGCATATAGATGGTGAAATGAGTTGGGCCTAGAACTGATCCCTGGGGGACACCCTATGTGAGAAGAGCAGTATCAGATTTGTGTGTCTTGATGTACCATTTGATGACTCGGGTCTTTTAGTCCAAATTGTCGGAATTGCGTCAAAGGAGGTATAGTTTACTCAGATGCCAGTTACTCTATGTGCAAGCATTGTGTGCATAACTGCATATATTCCCACTCATTCATACAGATATAGTACTGAAGCCTCACTGATTAAGTACATTTATCAAAGAGCACAGCATCAGGTCACCATCCTGGAGTTTGCACTGCAATTCACCTTCTCATTAATTGCCATAGACACTCTGCCACCACTAGTCATTGCGGCTTTCACTGTTTTGTCTCACTGGGGACAGTGGGGACTGCAGCGAACTAAAAGTATTACCAAGCAGTAATTCAGTGATTGAGCCTCCTACAGGGATTCTGTTTTTTTCTTTGAAGTTTAACCAACTTTAATGCTCTCACCCACCTTTTATGATTATCACATACTGAATTGTGACGAAAAAGTGACAGAGACATAAAACAAAATAAATTGAATTGCATTAAAATATTTTACTGTAAACACTGGACACTGATGAAAGGGCCTTACTGAGTCATGTTTGACATGTTGTACTACATCAAAACCCTAGGGAAACCAACTAATACAAAAAATAAAGGCAGTTTTCTTTCATTTGACTTGGGAATACCCTATCATTGAATGGAAAAGGGATTCTACACCAAGAGAACAATTTCTGCTAGAGAATGGACTATGATACAGATGAGATCACTCCTTTTCCTGGCTGAAATCAGAGTTTATGTTTCTGCGGTCTGTGAAAGGTCAAAAGGGCAGGGCAGGGAATCCTCCATAATATTAAGTGTTTCAGGCTACCCCCTGTATACCAATGGGTTGCACCGCACAAAAACTCACTCATGTTTTTATCTCCTCCCTTGGAGGACCCACAGCTGGTGCCACTGCCAGCCTACATGTGGTCAACAGCAGCATCTTGAATTCAGGGCATTTCTTCCACATTCCCTTAACATGACATTTTCTCATTGGTAAAGTGATGATTGGGAGGTGAAAGGGGTGGGAGGGGAAAGCATAATTTCCAGCACAAGCATAAATGAACCTGGAGGAAAATGGCCAGTGGGAAACCTCTGCAGAACATTTCCTGGATCAGAACAACAGTGTGGGGGAGACCTGGGAATTAAGAGGATAATAACACTGACTGTCAGGGAAGGAAGGAGGGAGGAAAGAAAGAAGGTACGGAATAGGACAGAGACAAAGCCACCTGTCAAGATTTTTGGCATTTATTTCTCCTTTCTCTCAAAATAACAGACTGTGTCACAGATGCAAGGCATGGTTCAGGTGGAGAAGACTAACAAGGATTTACTGAAATAAAGAACACAGGGAGTAATCAATTAACCAATCAACCTGGGTCCAGGACAACAGAACAATCAACAGGCGCTGGCACAAGAAAACAGGCAACAGGTCGTTCTAATAACAAACAAACACAGAAACTAGGGAGCTTAACAAATACCAAAACCTAGGAAACATCAACTACATACTGGGAATTAAACACTAGGATTGGAATACAAAAATAATTAAACAGAACACAACAACACAAGCAGGGAAAACCTAGGACAAGACAAGGAGTACCAAGATGGGATGGCTGGTGACACCTGCTGGCCAAATGTGGAAGAGGCACGAAGGACAGGGCCAGACAGGACAGACCCTGACAAGATTGGCTCTAATTGTGAGTATAATTATGATTTAATACCTGGCTTGATTCCAATGATTCAACCTACTCTCACTGTGCTGCTTTTTGATTTGCTATATCTTTCATTTAAGTAGAAGGGAAGCTTGAGTGCTGTGAGGGTAATAAACTGCTCCTGCCCCCAGGTGCAGCTTGTCTGGCCTCTGCAGAGCCTCATCACCGCAAACTACACGGCACGCTGCCCAATGGGCCAGCCACAGCTGTAGTGCAGCACTCTTAAAATGTTTTGGCAACGCCGTGAGAATGTTCCTAAATGGCCGGCTTCTGCTGATTAGTAAATGACCCAAATGACCAAAGGTAATTTGTTATTTCTACACATCTTTGAAGAGAGATGGTGAAAAGAAGCAGAATTTTGTAGTTTCAATTGTTAACTAATAATTCAGATGACCCTATTTAGCAAGTCATCTACCACCCAACACGGGAAAAGGAGCCAAAAACCCCCACTGTGACATCTGTTTAAACTGGATACTGGACACCCACAGACCCACTCTGAGGTCTATAGGGGGCAGACAGGAAACCGCTGAAAGTCAGGGCTGCAAACTCATGCTTGTCACGCATGTGCAATCATTTGCACTGGTAAATATGCCACTAAAGAGACATGGAAACAAAAGGAACAGGTTCTTAATAACATTAATTTTAAGGCAACTTGATTGGTTTTATGGATTGTCTAGAGGACATAAAAACTTGGATGTCACAAAACTTCCTTAGTCTTAAAAAAAAACAAAACAGATTTATTAAACTTGGTCTCCTGGCCAGTTTTGATACCCGAGACAGTATCTTTTGTTCCTTACCTTCCTACAGAAAATCCATAGTAAAAAATTTGTGGTGGTATTTGATAGCTCTGTTACCTTTAATAAGCAAATGAATTTAGTTGGTCAATCTAGCTCTTTCACCTATGGGCTTTGCCATGGTCCATTTTTTCTTTTTAAAGCTTTTGAGAAATTCATTCATGCTCTTATTAGTCAGCCAGTCCTCCCTCCCTCCCTCCATCTCTCGCCTGCAGATGGTTCAGAATGCTGCTTGTGTGGCTTTTAACCTGCACGCAAGCAAGATCATATTGCTACTGTCCTGGCCTGTCATTCTGAACAGTCGTTTTTTGTCTCAGTGTTCATTACAATAACATGATAAAATAGAAACTTACAAAAGGAATGAGATTTCAATGAAGAATTATAAATACGGGATATGATAAATATATTTTTATATTCTAGCAGGGCACTTGCCATTATTCACATTAACAATTATCTAGATCAGGGGTAGCCAATCTTATCCGCAAAGGGCCGGTGTGTATGCATGTTTTTGGGATAACCCCGTAGGTCAGGTGTTCAAACCCAGGTGTGAGGACTCTTTCAGCCAATCAGTCCTCTAATTAGTAATCTAATTAGGGAGTTGCAGCGAAAACCCACATACTCACCGACCCTTTGCGGATAAGATTGGCTACCCCTGATCTTGATGCACTGGTCAACCCATGGGTTGGGTGGGTTCAGGTAAGCTTGCCAGAAAATATCTGACTAAGTTATAAATAACCATGCAGTGGTGGGCAAGGTTCCACTAATCCGCTAATTAACGAAGCTAACTCTTGTCTTAGCGGATTAGCTTTTCTGCTAGTTTTGAAACTTGTCAGCAGACAAATTAGCGTCTGCTAATTTTAGTTCTGCTAACAGTTAATCTGGTAACATTTGTTCACAGGAAAAGTAAATAAAGTTTAATGGTAAAAGTTCATATTTGTTCCAGTCTGTAGTAAGCATGTCTGCAACAGTCTATCTGGCATGCTGCTGGTTGACTACATGTAAACACAAGACGTGACTGGTCGATAACTTGTCGTATTTAAGGTAGTCTGGGCTAAAGGTAAATGAACAAAGAGTCCATTTAAACTGGAGTACCCTGAATTAAATGGAGAACTGGGGCCTGTATCACAAAGCATTGTATTTCTAGCATTGTCCATAGCTTGTTGAATTTCAGGTACCCTAGTTTAAATTTATTTTATCTTTGTTCACTTACATTTAGCCCAGACTACCTTAAATATGACAAGTTTTCTAAGCAAAGAAATCCTGCTTCGACCCCAGTTATTTTCTTCTATTTTACGAGTTGTAGACCAATAAAGAGCAGAGACCCTCCTTCCTAGTGCTGAGTAAATGGTGCCATGTTTGTAGTCCCCAAGTGGCTTCACTGAGGCCAAAATGTCAAAGTGAATCAACTAAAGGAATTTACTGATACAGGTTATTAAAAAACATGTTGATAAAAATCAAATAGCCTCAAATAATAAATCCTTAAATTTAGAGGAGCATTAGAGGAGAAAATGGGTCAATGTGAACAGAAATCTATTAATTCTATCTCATCTACCTCCTATTTTCCCTTTGTGAATTTAACACCAGGCCAGCAGGATTTTCACAGCTATAGATTCAGGTAGGAAATCACTGTGGCTTTATTTAAATCAGGGGTGTCAAACTGCAGTCCTGGGGGGCCGCAGCCCTGTGTAGCTTAGATCTTTTCCTGTTCAACCGTCAAATCACTCAGCGGTCCAGATAAAAAGGAACCACATAATGCACCAGCTGACCTGTGCTGTCTCTCCATCTGCCTTAATTTACCTTGCATTAAATTATGTGACCTTGTGCTGGCCAGAAGATGATGGGCTTCCTGCTTGAGTCTCGTTCCTCCCAGGGTTTCTCCTACTCTCTGGGGGAGTTTTTCCTTATCACTATCACCTCAGGCTTCCTTTCTGGAGCCCTTAGGCCTGGGATTCTATAATGGTTTTGTGAAGATGTTGAATGTTAATTGCCAGATCTACTAGAAGATCAGCATGTGTTCGTAATCTCCCACTTTCAGTAGACCCCCTACTCCTCATTTGTTCATTTTGTTGGTAGTTACCTGTTCATTCTATAGTTCACATAGACATGTATGACACATTTATGGTCCTTTGTGAGACTTTTTTTTTTTACAACTTTTTCACTTTTTTAATAACCTGTATCAGTAAATTCCTTTAGTTGATCACACTCTCCCCTGTTGCTAAGCAACATTTCTCATAAACCTCCCAGAAGAGTTTTCAAGGTAATAAAGCAACAATTTCAAAACAAACAATGGCTGAATGCTTGAAGCTATGGAGTAAAATAAATTATAGAAAGGCATAGAGATATGTTCCTCACAAGTCCTGTGTATGCGTCTCTTGTCTATATGGTTAGAAAAAGCCACACATGGCAATCAGCATTGAATATGGAGCCAGTGGCAGTCTGTCACGTTACCAACAGTGCGAAGCATTCATCTTTGCAAAGGTCTCAGGGGAGCTGCTTTGTCATTAGGAGGATGCTGAAATCATCAAGGACAATTATGACTAACTTCACTCACATGATGATGTTATTAGAAAAAGTGCTGTGAGGAGAATGACTGATGCGTTTAGGTATCTGTTGCTCAGGAGGTCATAGAAAGTTGCAGGTTCAAACCTGTGGCTGGCCAAATAGTCAAATCACTGTTGGGTCCTTTCTGCAAGGCCCTTTACCCCAGTTGCTCCAGCGATGCTGTCTGATCCTCATGTGTGAGGTTGCCTTGGACAAATACATTTGCTAAATAAATGCATGTATTTGCCCATAGACTACCAGAATCATGTTCATTCTATCTTGGAACAACGATGTAATCTATTTATAATAGCCTGTATGTAATGTGCCCATGGAAGAGAGAACATGCTGAAGGATATTGAGAGACATTCTTGCCAACTTTGAGTAGGCCAACATAAAATATGTTACTTTCTGCTCATGCCTTGGGTGGAGTTTAACTGGAGCATCCCAGCTTGAAGAACATTGACAGCACTCTTCTTGAGGGAGGGGTAAGGTACAGGTGGAGGCCCAGTCTTAATTTGATCCATGCCGTATGCCTCCTACACAACAGGAAGCGACAAACCCTGAGCCTCACAGCGGCTCCCTCCTATGCATTATGTTTCCTGACCACAGGGCTGCACATACAATTGCTAAAGCAAGATGGAGAAGTTTGTAATGCAGCACATTGGACTCAGAAAGAGAGGTCATTGAGATTACTCCCATATGAATTAGCCAGATACACTCAAATGAACAAAAGTAAGAGTATAACTTCAAGCAACTGCAATCATGACAATACATGTATTGTATTGTCTTCAATACGTGCAGAACAGCGCTGCTAGGATCCTGATGAGGGTGCGAAAATTCAACCATATCACTCCCATTCTAAAAACACTCCATTGGCTCCCTGTTTCACTCCGCATTGAGTATAAGGTCTCCCTCCTCACCCACCAATGTCTCCACGGAACTGCCCCTACATACCTCAAGGATCTCCTCACTCCTCAGACATCTGTACGCTCCCTCCGCTCCTCCTCCACCTACCTTCTTAAAACTCAAAGGACAAAACTGCGCACAATGGGGGATCGGGCCTTTTGCTCTGCTGCCCCTCGTCTTTGGAATGCCCTCCCAGACCATCTGAGGGCACCACAGAATGTAGCCACTTTTAAATGTGGCCTAAAGACCCACCTTTTTAAAAGAGCATTTCATTGCTGATTTTATGTGTTTTTATGTGCTGATTTTACTTTTGTAGCACTTTTTTCTTTTTAATGAAAAGTGCATTAGAAATAAAATGTATTATTATTATTATTATTAGGGGATGATGTACAAGAGACAAATAATAATAATAAATTTTATTTATATAGTGCTTCTACAAGAACTCAAAGACACTTTACAGAGTAGGTACACAGAGAACAGATTATACAAATACACATTATGCATACTGATGGTTGAATGCCTGGGCAAAAAGAAAGGTTTAAGGCTTGGTTTTAAAATCTGAAATAGAGGTCGATAAACGGATGGTAGTAGGTAGTGAGTTCCAAAGGCGGGGAGCTAAGCGGGAGAATGCACGGTCACCATAGCTATGTAATTTGGATGGGGGGATGAGGAGAGAGCCAGTAGAGGAAGATCTAAGACTGTGGGGGGGCTGGTAGGGTAGAAGCAAATCAGTAAGATATGGGGAACCTTGATTGTTAAGAGCTTTAAATGTCAGAAGCAGTATTTTGAAATGAATGCGCTCTTTTATGGGGAGCCAGTGCAGGCTCTGCAAAACGGGTGTGATGTGTTGATAGGACCAAGTGTGAGTAAGGAGGCGGGCAGCAGAGTTCTGAACTATCTGAAGTTTGTGAAGAGGGGATACCAGCAAGTAATGAGTTACAGTAGTCAAGATGGCTAGAGATAAAGGCATGAATGAGGGACTCGGCAGCAGAGTTTGAAAGGTATGGCCTGATACGGGCAATGTTACGAAGGTGAAAGTAAGCTGTTTTTACTATGGCACTTAGGTGTGCGTCAGACGAGAAGGTTGGGTCAAAGGTGACAACAAGATTTTGGACTAGAGGAGATGGAGATGGTAGTGTGATCCAATTTGAGGGTTATTGGGATAGTTTTGCGAAGTGTGGATTTTGTCCATAATTTGACTTCAGATAGGCAGGTTTCTATATGTGCAAGAGTGTATGGAGCTGGAGTGAACATAGATCTGGGTGTCAACGGCGTAAAGATGAAAATTTAGATTAAAGCGGCGAATGATCTGGCCTAAATGTTGAATGTAAATGATGAAGAGCAGTGGCCCCAGGACAGAGCCCTGGGGGACGCCACGTGTGACAGCTGATGTGTCT
>JABJVQ010000015.1:21217594-21228009 GCA_026770845.1 Campylomormyrus tamandua | reverse complement strand
GTATTTTTAAGGAGAAGGCGACCACCGCGATCTATAACATTGTGTAGGGGGCAGCCTGCCCGGGCTGTAACATTGTGTAGGGGGCACCCTGCCCGGGCTGTAACATTGTGTAGGGGGCACCCTGCCCGGGTTGTTACATTGTGTAGGGGGCACCCTGCCCGGGCTGTTACATTGTGTAGGGGGCACCCTGCCCGGGTTGTTACATTGTGTTGGGGGCACCCTGCCTGGGCTGTTATATTGTGTAGGGGGCACCCTGCACAGGCTGTTACATTGTGGAGGTGGCACCCTGCACTGGTTGTCACAACATATATAATCACAAACCAAGCTCAAAAGCCACCATTTCACTTAAACCATGATAGACATGGCTGGGAAATGAAACACTACATTGCTATCCATTAACATTATTACTGTCATAAATGTGGGGGTATGGAATGGGGATGCAGGAGTTGAGGAGTCAAGGAAACGAGGGATTTATTCATATAGAACACAGGCAGGAACATGGAGTAGCACATAAAACTGATGTCAATGACTGGACTTCGGAAACATGCAGACTTAAATACACAACAGGAAATCAGCACGACTCGAAACGATGGGACACGATGGGACAGCACCTGTGGAAAACATCAATGACTCAAGGAGAACAAGAATGGCACCAGAGACAAGCAGGGCAGGTACAACCAGGACAGCAACTGAACAAAAGCGGACACGAACAGGGACACCAAGAGCGGGAACACAAGACCCAGAGACACCAAAGACGGGGACAACGAAGGAACACCAGGGGGCACACCGATGAAAGGAGGAGTGAAGGGACAAGGAGGGAACAAAGGCAAAAAAGAGGACAGGGTGCAAACACAGGTTCACCAAACCAGGGGGCAAAGAGGCGAAGAGCGGGGGAACCAAGGAGCCAGAAGGAACCCCGGCTGGCGGAAGGTGGGAGCAGGAGGGGCCACAGGCGTCCACGAAGCCGGAGCTGGAGGGGCCCTCGGCGCCTGCGAGACCGGAGCTAGAGGGGACACCGAAGGGGGGCGAGGAGGAAGGTGGAGGGACTGCAGGAGCAGGCAAGGAGGAAGGCGAAGGGGACACCAGAGGAGGTGAGGAGGGAGTAGAAGACGTGGCAGGCGACAGCAAAGCCACAGCCAACATAGGCGACTGACAAGGTGGAGCTGGGGCAACTGCAGGCAACCGACGAGTCTCCACAGGGAGAACTGCAGGCGACCAGGCAGGCTGCAGGCGACCACTGAGCAGGAGCTGGGGGAACCGAATGTGACTGCCAGGCTGAAGCAAGGGGGACCAAAGGTGAACCCGGGGGCAGGGTGGGCGGGACCCAACCCTGGTGCAGGTGTCCTCTACCTCTACAGGACACCTAGAGACGGGGTCCTGACCGGGATCTGCCATGACAGGGTGGATCTCCAGAGGGTGTCTTTGGGGATGGTCTCAGGGTGAGCCCCAATGGATTCCACTCCAGCTCCTCCTCCTCTGACAACTCAAGGGGAGCTAGAACAGAACTTGGAACTGCAGGATATGGAGCCGGGACTGGAGCAGGTACAGGGTCTGAAGTAGGAACTGCAGCAGGAACCACGGCAACCGGAGCAGGGTCTGCCACCGGGGGTTGTGCCTCGGGTGCTGCCTCGAGTGAAGCGGTGTCTCCTGCCGTGGAAGCTTGCTCCTTCTTCCTCAAATGAAGCAGCTTCCTTAGGGTCTACGCTACTTTCTCTTGAGCTGGGGAAGCTGGGATAAAGGCAACAAACTCCCCTTGAAGCAGTGTTTTAAGAGCGGGGCAGTCTCTGGTGAGATCCACATTGTTGGGTCCGCCAGCACCCACCAGTACAGACCTCGAAGAGGCAAAGAACCTTCCAGCCAGGCACACAGGAGGATTGGACGACTGGGGTGTGACAATTATATGGTTTACCAGTAATTTAAAAATAAAATTCATATCCATATTGTATCCATCCATCCATCCATCTATGGATAAAAAAAAATCAAAATTACTGTTTGTTTGTATAAAATTATTTTCCTTCCGGGCACAGAAACAGAAGCTACATGCAACATAAAGTCAGATGAGGAAGTGAACAACAGGGTAATTTATATGACTGACAGACAACATCTGATCCCTCAGCATGTGGTGTTTAATTACTTTACAAAGTCCAATAACCACAGCAGCCCAATAGCTCAACATACCTGAGAGTAGAGTCCTAACTCTCAGGCTCGCTGACACCCCCTGGTGGACATGATAGACATCAGTGCCTGCAAATACGCACTCACACAATCGAGAAAAAAGCCACATGACTGCAGATATATATTCTGCTCTTTCGCAGATAATCACTCACACACACACACACACACACACACACACACACACACACACACACACACACACACAGAACTCCCTAGGCCAGAGAAATATACACATTAACATGAGTCATATAGACATAATCCTTGAGGCCTGCAGACAGTCTCTTGGCAAGAGAGCAGGATACCATTACAGTGGAGCCATATGTAATTGTAGCAGGGTTGTTTTACTAAAAGCAGCAGTACAAACACTAAGGCTGTGTGAGTACAGGACTATCTGTATCTGTTCAATCAACAAAAATATCTGTATCCATATTAGGACTGGGTGTGGTTTGCCCTGAACATTTGCAGTTTTGTAGATATTTTCCTATGAAAATGTCTTGTAAGAATATATGCACTTATTTTACTTTGCTTGATTACTTACAACATAGACTGTAAAACTAAAAATGGCTGCTGTCTTGCATGTCCTTGTTAGTGCACTCACCATGGGGTCTGAGAGTAATGGAATTTCAGTCCTCTGTGTGTCCTGTACATATGACAGAACTGACAATAAGTACTTCTTACATTTGATTTGACTTTGAGAAGACACATTTGTTTTTTGTTGACCATATACATTTTGTATGTGGCCATATATGCAGCCATGGCCAAAAGACTTGAGAATGACACAAATATTAATTTTCACAAAGTCTGCTGCCTTAGTTTTTATGATGGCAATTTGCATATACTCCAGAATGTTATGAAGAGTGATCAGATCAATTGCAATAATTGCAAAATCCCTCTTTGCCATGAAAATGAACTTAATAAAAAAAAAACATTTCCACTGCATTTCAGCCCTGCCACAAAAGAACCTGCTGATATAATTTCAGTGATTGTCCCATTAACACAATTTCCCTTCCAATTGTTTGGGGCATCCATAAAAAATCATGCCATGGTGAATTGCAGAGGTCTTCAAAAAGAAGGGCTAATACTGCAAATATTGACTCTAAAATGCTTGTAATTATACTTCAGTATTCCCTAGAAACATCTGACAGAAAGATCTACAAACACTTAAGCACCAAACTTTGTGAAAACCAATACATGTGTCATTCTCAAAACTTTTGGCCACGACTGTAGATATGATGTTATGGAGACCCGTATCATGTATATTTTAGAATCATAATGTTATTTTTTACATGATATTCTCCAATATCCCAAAATATATGACAGATATATGTGTTACGTTGGGTACAGGCAAGCAGGCAAAGGGAGCTGTGGATCCGAACAAACGGGGTTTATTGCAGGCTAACACACTCCAATCACAGCAACATTAATGACAGTAGTGGGGAAATATACTTGAACACAGACTGAAATACGCAGGACAAATCGAAATAACAGGAGACAGCTGATAACAATCGAGAAGGGTCTGGCTGCAGAAATCTACTGAGACTCACGTCCACTGACACGCAGGAAGTCCACTGAGGGCCCGGAAATGACATCACTGTAGTTCCATTGAAGAGCGCATAAAGTTTGGTGGACTCCAAGACAATACAGTTTTAATTATTTTGAATATGTTGTTATTAGTTCTTCAGGAAGGATGGGAACTTCTTTGTTCGCTATGTTTAGAATTGTTGGAATGGTTTTTTGTTAGCTATTGTTTGGCTGCTATAAAACACAGTACATCCTTAGGTTGTTACTATTTTCAGTTAATAGCTTAACTTATTTTCATGTGCGGATTATTCTGATCAGTTGAATGGTTTTTTCATGCTGCTCAAATGCATACATACAGTAAGTGTAAGTTAGCCTGACTCAAATCGCTGTGTTGCTGAATTGTATTCAAATAATCTCCCTCCTTCAAAAGCCCATAAATGCATACACAATCTTTTTCATGGTGTTTTGTTTTTGATTTTGACCAACAGATGCACAGGTCAATTTAGCGAAGAAATACCATGCCTCAGTTAGCAAGATGTTCTAACTGTTGCAATCGTTTCCATTGCCTTTTGTGCCCAGTAACAATGTTTAAACCGACAACGTTACTACGAGGCCAAATGCATGTAGATTCACAAACAAATAATGGAATTTCATTCCTAGGTATGTCATCTGTAGAAATTCTTCAACACTGTAGAATGTTGCATAGTTATCTATATGAAGAAATGTGTCCTTTCAAACATTCTGAATGCATGGTTTTTGTCTTTTTTATTCCATCTGACATGCCAAAGATAAGGAAATGGTGATGCCTAACTGATGAGCAGTAGTCTGGAAAAGTATGTATGTAAAGCATTGTATTTTACTTTGAGATGCAGAATCAAGTGCACTTTCTTTGCAGTGAAGGAGGTTTCTGTCAGATATAGAATATTGGGTGAAGCCCAGCAGGGAGGCTAAATATTGTATTTTTGTTATTTTTAAGGTGATATTCCATTAATTCATCAGTGGTAGTGCATTCAGCTAATGGAGAGGTTTTGCATATACGGGTATTAATGACACCATTGATGATACACTACCAAGACTTAATGTTTCAATATCTCAGTGTAAGTTATGGTACTTGTACTATTCAGACATGGACAGAAGTTTGTCTTTTGGACTGAGGAAGCTTCACACCTGCTGAAAGCGAACTTGGAGCCTCCGACTGTTCTCAGACCTGGTGGGCAAGCTGTGACTGACTGCTCTACAAAGTGTAATAGTGGTGTGTGTGTGTCCCTCGTTTTTCTCAGGTGGTTTTCCTGTTGACTACCAGCTGAACCTGATTAACTTATTCGATCCTTGATATTCACTTCCAGTGTCATAGGAGTCGCACATCATGAGGGGCCTCTGCAGTGCTGTGTGCTGGATTTGCAAGAATCACTCCCTGTTCCGTGGAAAGGTGACAGAACCTGCTGTTTTCCAGATGGAGGCTAAGGATCAATAGGAAGAACTCAGGGAGGTCCTGGAGGGTCAAAGTGGCAAAAGAAATGACCCATTTATATTTATTTTTCATAATAGGGAGGACATGGAAACCTTCCTCTCTAATTGTGTTGATGGGATGAGTCTTAAACTTCATGCCATTTTTGCATAATACAAATTGTTTTCCATCCATCCATCCATCCATCCATCCATCCATCATCTCCCGCTTTATCTGAGGTCGGGTCGCGGGGGCAGCAGTCTCAGCAGAGAAATCCAGACTTCTTTTTTCCCTCAAATTGTTTTCCTCATTCTTTTATTCTGTTCCTTATACTGCTTTTTTGCGCATTCATTATAATTTATTTATATATCAATACACTACCTACAAATAAGATGTTGTTTGCCAAATTATGTATAGTGATTTATTTATGTATGAAATACTTCTGTTATTCTAAGATAATGTATGTGGAGAAAAGGTCTGAGAGAAGCATAATTTAGCAGCCTTTAAGGCTTCAATATAATACTCTGAGAGGGGAAAAAAAATCTGGTCACTATTGACAGTCACAATCAGGACTACAGCTGAAAAGTACTCAATATTTAACTTTATAAATTTTATTTATAATTAAGAATTGCATTACTTGTAATTGTCATGACCTGCTTGTCCGATCCTCCTGTGTGCCACACCCCCCTTTTTACCTCGTGTTAATTCCCGATTGTAATCACCTGTTGCCTGTTCAGCCTGTCCTGTGTATTTAGTCCGCGTCTGAGTCAGTATTCCCCAGATCTGTCATTGTCGTTTGCTGTGTGCTCTCCAGGTCCTTTCAGCCCTAAATAAACCGTTTACCCGCATCCATGGCTCTCTCACCTTTTTGCTCGCCTGCCGACAACCGGACACAACAGAATGACAGATCTCCATGAAGAATCGCCGCAGCAGACGGAGGACCAGCGTATCCCTCTCCGAGGCAACCCTGCCTCAACCGACCTGCCCCAGCCGGAGAAAGAAGAAGAGGAGAAAGGAACCCCTGTCCATGTCCCCGAGGAGGTCCCGGACCTCCTGACCACCACTCCATTTTCCTTGGAGGAGGAACTCGAGTGGGACCCCTCGGGGACCTCCTTGTTGTTTCCTAGGCTCTCGCCCTGGTGAGGGCGACCCCATCATGAGCCCTGCCTGTCAGTATCCAAAAAAGGGAGAGGTCACAGATGCAGGGCCAGGTTCCTGCCTGCCCTGCCCCCTGGCTCGCCTTGGCTGGGGCTCGGGGGGCGCCTGCGGGTCCCCCTGCTCTGGCGCTGGATGGTGCCTTTGCCAGCTATGGCTGCGGCATCGCTTGCTGTGGCTTCCTCCCCATCCTTGCCGGTGCCCCCTCCGACTCCCTCCTCATCCCCTTTGTCTGTCCCTCGGCTTGTCTTCTTGCCCCCATCGTGGTCCCCTCCTGCTCCTGCCTCCCTGTCGCCTGTGGGCCCTCCTGCCACTGCCTGTCGCCCGCCTTGGCTCCCTTCGGGCTCCCCTTTGTCCCCCGTCCATTCCTGTTTGGCCTCCTCCGTTTGCTCCTCGTCCCTGTGTCCCGCCTGTCTAAGCTACTCATCCCCCTGTTGTGCCTCCGTTCTCTCCTGGTCCTTTTGTTCCTCCGCTCTCTGTGCCCTCTGTCTCGCCCTACAGGGAAATGGTCGAGGGCATTTCCAACAACTGTGGCATAGTTAATGATGAACACAGTGAACGTTTTCACCGTGACATTGCAACGATGGAAAAACGATACCAGGGGAAGTGGTCTGCTGCATTGTTACCTGACTACTGTTGAACGTTTGCCAGAGGTGCTCCTGAGAAGCTCTACAAGTGACAAGCAAAGTTGCAAGTAGACTTGAATTTCTGTTACATATCTTTATTATGTGCATGCTGTATTTCTCCAGTACACACAGATTAGAACCAGTCAATCCTTGGTGAATCCGAGTCAAGTCTCAAGTCATGTGCCATCAAGTCCAAGTCAAATCAAGCCTTACAATCATTTTTGCTGTTGAGTTGTGAGTCATGTAACTCGAGTCCCTGCCCATGCCAGGTTTTTTTTTTACCTTTAATGATTAAAACTTGCTTCAGCAAAAACTCACCACAGTACACGGTAGGTTAAGTCCTTCATAGGCAGGTACTGTATAGGCTAAAAGGAGAGTCTCCACTATATCATGATCGTCCTCACACAGTATTTATGTCCATGTATATGTAGGGAGTGATGGATCTCAGGAGACCTTGCCTATAGCCAAAAGAAAATACAGACAGCAGAGAATTAATATACACTGAAATTATAAAATTAATGTTATAGTATCCAGAGGGGAGACCAGTCGCAAGTCATAAAATTTGTGATTTGAGTCGAGTTGTGAGTCAGTGACTCTGGTCTCCACCTCTGCAAATACATAATTAAGTAATGCTGATTTCAAAGAACCAATTAATAAAGTAAATTAATAAGAATTAGCTATGTTTATCTCAGAAGCATGCTTTTGGCAAAAAAATAGTTGTCCAGGATTATTAAACTGGTCTGGATTGGGGGACCCAATATGATATGCTTTCATGGGGCCCGAAATCTCTAGCAGCACTCCTACAGTAAATGAGTGGGTGTAGGAGAGAGAGAATTGTTGCTTTCCAAATAACAATTAAGTATAGCTTTCTGAAAACACTAGACTTATTTAATCTAGCTAGCAAAATAAAGCATATTAGATAGAAAACAACAGACAACTTTTAAAATGCACACAAGGGAGAATGAACAAATGCAACACGAACTACACAAAGTAAATGTGTATCCATCTAAGCGCAACAAACCAAGATTTTACAGTGCATACAATACGACACTCAACAGAACAGCAATTACGCATGTAATGCAGTCTTTTTGTATGTATTGTAGGTCTAACATTGAAATAATTACTCAGGGATGTCTGGAAGACTTCCTCTTTCTCACACATGAGTAACTGGTATCAGGCAAGGAGAATATTGTGTAGTTAAAAGATATGGGGAGGGGCAGTATGTGTAGCAGACCAATGAGTGTTGGTGCTTCCCTGAAAATGGAAAGAAATGCTGAATACAAACATGGATATTAATTAATAATGATTAGATGACAGTCAACTTCAGAAAGAACACATTATGCATGTCAGGTATTTGTTTCAATAAGATATTCAGCTCATCCCCAATAAACACAATTCGTCAACCATCCATACAACTATATGAATTTATTCAGTTATAAACACCTGCATATGCTCAAACACATACCCATCTTCTTGGGGGTCACAGCACAGGGTCAGCCAACTCATAGCACCTGGGGAGCTGGGGGTTAAGGGTCCTGCTCAAGGGCCCACAGGCATGTGACTATCCTGTCTAGGCTCGGCGTATATGTTCAACCTTCTGATTACAGATACAGAGGCTTAGCCATTCATGCTATTTGTGGCAGGTGAGAAGACTTGCAGCTCGACTGATACACATTCATATTAAATATAATGTACTGCCAAGGATATTGCAACTGCAAGACTCATTATCACACATGACATATTTTAAAAACGCGCCTAATAAATTTTTGTTTTATATAGATGGTGATAAAAATTGTCCTTAGAAATTGCACTCCAGAAGGAGGGTCCTGTGATGTCAATAACAGATGACCCTCATACCGCTCTGTTCTGAATAAAAGTTTCTGAATACAATTCCTTTGCAAAAACATCAGTTCATACAATGTGTAAGACTTGCTCCAGGCAGGATGGCAAACACAGCCAAGTGACATCAGGATGGGAGGAAGGAACAGGGATTCCTTTGAGTTGGTTGTGTGGAAGAGCTTAATAAAAGCAGTGGGGAGGAACAAACACAAAAGATGCCAACAAAAACAAAAGGTAGCCATTTTAGCGTTAAGTGGGCCAAAACAGACAACCAAAAACTAAAGTTTCACTTAAATAACACCCCCCACATATACACACACACAAACACACAGACACACAATCTGTATTTATCAGCATAGCTGTCAAAATGCCAATGGAATATGGGAATATGTATGCAAAGTCAGTCTTATTAGTTACCCCAGAGAGTTCATTAACATCAGTGCAAACAGTATTTATACTGTATAACAAATGCACCTGTTGTGATTCAAGGTTTTGCTATTTGATTAGAATATAAAGCTGTTTATAGCTAGTGATACACAAAGCCGTCACTTCAAGGGTAATAATTACTCTGTATGGCTGAGATCAAGGCCTGAATGATACGGCCGGTTCCTTATAAATACAGTATTTCTCATGGGAGGTCATGCTCTTAAAGCCGAGGAGCTGTTTATTATATAAAGCTATTTTAACATTGGCTGTTCAGAAAACCTCAAAATGCAGCTTTCAACACCATTTTAGTACAAAGGGCAAAACATACATTATTAATGATACACTGACTTCCATAAGACAAAACATTTTTTCCACTAGCGTATGGCTCCCACAGCTCGAAAGCTCTCTGATTATTGTATAAACAAGAAAAGCACATGGGAATACTGGGAGTGCATGTATGGTCGAGTTGCGAAGGGGCCTAATATGGGTCTTGCTCCAAGCAAACGTCTTGCTTCTTGGCTCATGATGCTGGCCAGGCATCAGTAAAGACTAAAATACTTCAGTAAAGAACACAAAGAATTAAAGCTCTGGATCAGCAACCTTGTGACCCACACATATAGATTCTGAGAAGTGAACCACACACAAATCTCAACCCCCAGTGTGATTTCAAGTAGAGTTCTGGGATGGTGTGTGCAGAAATAGCCTACATAATTTAAAAGATTACTATTTTCTAATGACATTTTAAAAATAATATTTAAAAAGATATACTTATTAACAATTTGAAACATTGGCCTACACCTGTGTAAATGGAAATTGGGTATTCTCATGTTTTTAAAATAAATAATTTTTCACCTGATATATCAAAACTTGCAGATCACCCATCGGGTATCCAAACCCATTCAGGACTGGGTAACAATTTAGTGTTACCCCTACACACTGCTTTTTTTAATAATAAGTTTGGCTAAGTTGGATTTTTTTGAACCAGCAGTAACACTTAAAGATTCTACATACTTTACTCACATAATACTAGTAGCTAATGATTATACTATTTGATAACCTGCAACTCTGTCTAGTATATAAAAATCATCCAAAGCAAAATCTATGCTATTATTAATAATTGATACTTTATTGTCTTTATCTACTTTATTTACAGTCTAACGGCCTGCATAACAGATTATATCACCTTCTGCATGGATAACACTGTACCGACTAGGAAAGTACGGTGT
>JABJVQ010000015.1:21173120-21190047 GCA_026770845.1 Campylomormyrus tamandua | reverse complement strand
AAGACCCAGGACACGCTGGAGGGACTATGTCTCTCGGCTGGCCTGGGAACGCCTCGGGATTCCCCCAGAGGAGCTGGCTGAAGTGGCTGGGGAGAGGGAAGTCTGGGTTTCCCTGCTGAGACTGCTGCCCCCGCAACCCGGATAAGCGGGAGATAATGGATGGATGGATGGAAATAAAACAATACTGATAATAATAGATTAGTGATAGTAATGCAGATGGCAGTTAGCACCACATTTTCCAATTAAGTATTATTACAAAGATGGGTTTTGTTATTGTTGTGGGTGGGGGGTGGCAAGTCAGAAGGAGGCATTGTGATGTCTGATGGCAGCAGGCAGGCACGACCCCCAGTAGTGTTTTTTTTTCAGCAAACCATAGTGGAATGAGCTAGTGGCTAGATGTGCTCCAGGATAGAGCCCCCTGAAACAGACGGGCAGAATTGTTCATAATATTGTCCAATTTTGTCAGCAACCTCTTTCTGCTACTGCCTCCAGTGTGTCCAGGGTTAGTCCTGTGAAGGAGCTGGCCTTCCTGATGTTTGATCAGGTGTTTGGCATAGTCTGAACTGATGCCACTTCCCCAGCAGGCCACAGTATAGAAAAGCACACTTGCCACGACTGACTGATTAAACATGTTAAAAGACCTGAGTGTTATTTTACAGCACTGCTCTGCTGCTGATCAGTCCAGTCTGCTGTTGAAGTGCAAGTACCCTCAGGTACTTTTAGCCCTGTACCACTTCGACTTCCTCCCCCTGGATGGTGACTGGTCTCAGGGGTTCCTTGTTACACTGGAAGTCCACCACCAGCTTTGTCATGCTGATCTTGAGTTGCAGGTTGTTCTCCTTGCACAACAAGACAAAGTCCTGTACTACTCCACTGTACTCCAACTCATCTCAGTTGCTGATATATCCTATAATGGAGGAGTCTTCTGAGAAATTCTGTAAATGACAAGAGCTGGTGTTGACCAGTAAATGTGATGTGTAGAGACTAAACAGAAAGGAAGACAGCACTGTTCCCGGAGGTGCCCCAGTGTTTCTCACCACCATCTCTGAGACACAATCCCAGGTCTTCACAAACTGTCATCTGTTATTTACTCCATAATCCAGGAGACCGTGGGGGGCATCAAGCTGCACAGCCCTGAACTTATTCTCAATTTGGAGAGGCTGGATGGCGTTAAAGGCAATCAAAGAACATGATCCTGGCTGTGATGTTGACTTTGTCTATGTGGGAGTCGGCTCTGTGGAGCAAGTGGATCAGAGAATCCTCCACAGCTATATGTGTCATGCCCCGATCGTCCGCTCCTTCCGTGTGCCACGTCCCCTCGTTAACCCTGAGTGAATTCCCCATGTTAACCAGCTGTTCCTGATTGTTGTCATTAGTCCATTGTATTTAGTCTGCGTTTCCGTTTGTTTCCCCAGTCCGGTCATTGTATTGTCATTCTGCTTTACCGCTTGTGTTTGTTCATTAAACCCCGGATCTCCCCGATCCTACGTCTCTTTGCTTCTGCTTCCCCGATCAGCGTCATGACAGAATGACCGGACTCGACAAACGCTTCGTCTCACGGAGTACGAATACCTCAAGCTGGATGAGGTGATTTATTGGTTCCAATAGCCTGAGGTAAGGGAAGACCCAGCTGCCAGAGCCCTGGCTTTCCATTTAAGGGAGATTCTGGAAGAGATCTCCCTGTCGGATGCCTTGTGGTGCGTGGAGGAGGTACGGCTGAATCTGGCACGATTAAAAGGTGGGACCGCAGAAGCAATGGTACAGCAGGTATATCGGGATTGTGGGTTGCCGGAACCCCTCCTTGGATTGCCACCTTATCGTGGTGGAGGAGTTTGCGTGCCTCAGTGACTCTGGAGGCTATGTTTTCAGGGGCAATTGCCCCTGGTAGGGTCTCCCAAGGCAAAAAGGTCCCAGGGGAGGGGCCAGACAAAGAGCAATCCAAAAAGAACCCTATGATAAGGCATTCAAACAAAGTCCCATTTCTCTCGCCTGGACTAGGGTCACCGAGGCCCCACCCTGGAGCCAGGCCTGGGGGAGGGGCCCGTTGGCGAGTGCCTGGTGGCCGGGCCTTAGCCCGTGGGGCCCGGTCGGGCATAGCCTAAAAGAGGCACGCGGGACTGTCCCCAGGTGGGCCCACCACCCGCAAGGGTAATGTCAGAGGTTCGGTGCATTGTGGATCATGTGGCAGCCAAGGGAGGCTCTGGCGGTCCGATCCCCGGCTGACAAAACTGGCTCTCGGGACATGGAATGTCACCTCTCTGGTGGGAAAGGAGCCTGAGCTTATGCGTGAGGTTGAGAAATATCGACTAGATATAGTCGGGCTCACCTTCATGGATCTAGCTCTAGCTCAGAGGTTACACCTTACTTTACAACCCCTGTCTCACCCTATTGCTGTTCTGGGTGTCAGTGGGGAACCACTATCTGAGGGAAAGATTACGCGTCGGATGGACCAATCACACTGCGTGTTGGTGTTCTCCACATAGAAAAAATAACCTTTTTCATTCTTCCCCGTACTAAGGACCCCATCATTCTGGGCCTTCCCTGGATGCAGGAACCTGAACCCTGTATTCATTGGTCCACAGGTGAACTAGTTGCTTGGTCTCCCCAGTGCTACTCATGATGCCCTGTTGTGCTTCCCAAGTAGAAAGTCCAGAGCCAGAGGATCTGTTGATCATCCCCAAAGAGTATACGGACTTCCATGACATGTTTCTCTAAGATGTGTCAGCTCCTTGCTCTGCCTAAGCTCCCTACAGCAGCAGAGTTGGCCAACGTGTTGATCACCTGGGTCTTCCGTTACTACGGTATCCCCGAGGATATAACGTCTGATTGTGGGCCACAATTTTCTTCACAGGTGTTTCGTGCCTTTTGCGCTAAGCTTAACGTCTCACTAAGTCTGTCCTCCGCCTATCACCCCCAGTCCAATAGGCTGGCTGAGAGAACAAACCAGGAAGTGTCCAAGGCATGTCCAAGGATGGGACAACAAGTCTGATTGTCAACCTGGAACCTCAAACTCCCGTCCTGCCGTAAATTGTCGGCCTGCTTTAATAGACCATTCTGGATTGCTAAGCTGGTGGGTCCTACTTCGTTCCGCTTGCACCTACCAAGGGTACACCGGATCTGCCCTACCTTCCATGCTTCCCTCTTAAAACCCATGAAGTATAGCACGTCACATTCCCCTGCAGATGTACCGTAACCTGCTCCAAGCCCATTACAGGATGGCTCTACTGTGTTCCGTGTTCTCCTGGATTCACGCCACCATGCAGGACACCTCTACTACCTGGTCAATTGGGAAGGGTTCGGTCCTGAAGAATGATCCTGGGTGCCTGAGGCTGATGTCCTGGACCCCCAGCCTGGTGACCGATTTCAACGTTGCCCATCCATCTAAACCAGCTCCGTGGCCGCAGGGACGTCCCCATCGCTCCACTCGGCCTCGAGGAGGTGGCCATCAGAGGGGGGGGGTACTGTTACACCCACGCAGGCAGGGCCAAGCACCTGCAGGTGATCTCCAGCTGATCACCTCACTACTTAAGATCAGCCGTACAACCTATCGTCACGAAGTATTGTTGCCATTGTTTCAATGAGCCTCACCAAGCACTTTTTCTGTCTCCTGTTCTCCCGGTTCGTCTTGCCTGCTGTGTCCTGCCTGCCTGCCTACCTGGCCCATCCTGCCCCGCTGTTCTGCTGACCCTGGTCCTTCTCCCCTCTCGTCTCCACGTCTTGTCCTTTGGTGTAGGACCGATCTACCCATGAAACTGACCTCTGCCTGTGACCCGACCACCCGACTGGATTAACCCCCTGGATTTGTCTGCACCTGGCTTATTAAACAAACCTGTTTGCTTCCGCATTTTGGGTCTGCCTCCTTCTTTCTAGCCGTGCATCACAATGTGCTTCCTGACTCCATCTATCAAGCACATTATTTTCTGTGCACAACGGCGTCAAGTCACCAAGTATGATCCTACACAACAAGCTGGGATTACGCTAAGCTGATTTTCCATAATTTATACTTGCCAAGTGGAGAAGCACAATCCGGATTCATGTTTCTAAACCCTGTCTTTATTTTGTTCCCACATATCATTGTTACCCTAGCAATGCTGGTTGGAGAAAGATGTCAGAGCTACAGTTGCAAATAGGGAAATGTAAACCAGGACAACACCGCGTAGGCAATCATTGCATGGGGAGCAGGCCAAGCTTTAACAAAGCCCCTTATGTGTGCCTTTGGTTTGTTTTAGATGAGACTGTTTAAGGTGTTTTTATACTCCACAAGCCAATATTCTACCAGTGGGGGATCTCACTAGAACATTTAATCAATTAAAATATATATCGGATATCAGTACAGCCTGTTTATACTAGCTTGATATATGTAGATTAACCCATTAACCCATTACTTGTCCTGGGCAGTTTGGCAGCTTTGTACTGATAGATAGATAACTGATTTCAATAAGGGAAGTGGCTAGTTCAGCAGAACATTTTAAATGCTTCAGTATAATGAAACCCTACATTTATAATGGGCATCCAGTCTTCTGGAACCAGGATTGTCAATGGAATTTCTATGCTTTTGTTTCAAAAAATTATAAACTGCAAATGCCATTAGACCCAATTTGAAGCATTCAGGCTGTAACCTGGAGGAATGTCATGTAACAATATTCCTCTGAATGTGAAAGTACTAAGTTTACATTGTAAACATGTAATTTATTCAGACCATATCTGCGGTGGAACAACATTAAAATCTAGAAATGAATTCCCTCTGTAAGTAAAGGATATTTTATGGTCAATAATACTATAATATCACTCCCACATATATAAATAAACAAACAAATAAATAATCAATTAATCAATCAAACAAACAAATAAATATATAAATGGTCCCAATGGTGTGATGAACTCTGGCTAGGTCCCTCATTTTTGGAAGGGCAGTAGATATAGCATTGGCAGATTCCCGAAATACACCCCTGGGTCAAATATTGTCCGATCACTTTGCACCAAAGACAGCAACAGAAACAACTGCAGATCAATTTTAAGAGCACCTTGAGGCCTTTCAAATGGAACCTCTTCATGAACAAGGGACAGTCAAGGGGACTCTTGTGTAATGTCCATCGCTTTTGAGACTCACCGCGACGCTAGTGACCTTAACCCAGCCATGTTTCTTTGTATACTTATCGGCCCCTTTATGGAGACACGGCATGGATAGTCACTCCCCCTAAGCAAAGTCACTCACTACTAAGAAAGCCCTCCACAGATCTTACCATACGGACCATCTGTTCCTGGAAAAGCCCTGTTTCTGAAATCCATCCTAGGCCTTTGCTTCAGGGGTTGCTGTACCCTGTAAGGTAAGTGGCGCCTTGGAGTGAGATCAGTCTCCCTGCATTTTCTCCGTTCACATAAAGGCCCTTGGAGACTGTACGGGCAGCGCTGTGAACTGGCTCATACATGATGGGTAAATAGTGGAAAGATGTCTTCATAATACAAATTTCTCTGAAGATTACATTGATTTTTGACATGTTGACAGATTTCTATATGGTGGAGTAACACACCTGCACATGTTGTTCTGCAGAGGAAGTGGTAATTTTTAAGGGTAGAAAACTACTGAATCAGGAATCTGACTTCACTGAATGAAAATCCTCAATTGAAGATAATCAAAAACATAAACTAATAAAGTTGTTATAAATTTAAACATCCATCTCAAAACTATTATTGAATGTTACTGTAATATTTATAATATTACTGTTAATAGCTAATGATGAACTTCAGTTTCCAATTGGCTCCCAGGGTTTTCCAGTTCAAAAAAACTAGAGTGACTTGTTTTGAACATTTTAAATGTAGAACACTATGAATTGATCTACACTGAATTTATATGTATTGAACTGTGTCTTCTTGTATCACTTAATACCCTATATAGCTAAATAGCTATCACATTATTTGGGGAGAAGGCCTATTCATTACAATATAATATCTAAGAATCATCAACTTTAACAGGAGAAGAAAAACTTGATCCTAGAGCTTTGAATGTAATGGTTAATGGCTTTGCTAGGCTTTAACTAGGCTGCCCCAACCCAACTTTTTCCATAATGCCTTGTGATTTTGCAGACAAGAGGTTTTATGGGCATGTGTCTGTCGTGTTATAACAGAAACACCAATTCATACTTCCCTGGAGATGAGACACTGAGGCCCACAGTCTGTACGATGGAAAAAAAAACAGCTTAACAGTTACCATGACAGAAGTGATAGGCCTATTGTGAGGCAGAGATAGCTATGCTATCTACAGAAGGGGGGCTGCTCATTCCCCTCTTAAATGACAGCAATACGTCAGGCTCTATTGCATGAAGATGAGAGACTCTTCAAAAGTATTGAGGGAGGTGTGAATGTTAGGAGCCTGTTGGCACCAGGTCGTACTCCTCAAGGATCACACTTATTTAAAAAGTGATAGAACATGTTTTCCTTCCATTTTAGTTTATAATGTTTTTGTCTTCTGTCACTGACTCACAGATACCATATATAGACCTATACTTTAATTTTAAAAAATATTTTTGACCGAGAAACCGTGGTTGGTTGAACAGCTCTGGGAAATACAGAAGCAACCCATTTTATTTTACACTACATGCTCCTCTATGAATATATTAGCATATGTTTTACAGGCATCTATGTATGGAGCCACATACAGGTTAATTCAGTCTGAATTTATATGAATCAATGCATTGCATTAATTAATAAAGAGCAACAATAGGTAGCTTTTTTCATGATGGGAAAATCCGAGGAAGACATGCACTGCTGCTACCAAAGTAGCAAAGCCAAAACACCCAGGAAGAGCTGGGTGGTGGTGCGGGGGGGGGGCGGGGGGGTTCTAGGCAATAGCAACTAAGTCTGGATTTGAACACTTTAATATGTTAAGGGTTTTAAACCCTCAAAGATCTTGGCCTCTCACCAGACTGGGTAATGGCAGCCTTAAGTCCTTTTAACAAAGTTAACCCCACAAGCACTGCAAGTCTGTACATTTGCATCAAGCTGCAGGGTTAGGGTTAGGGTTAGGTGCAGGGTTAGGGTTAGGGTTAGGGTTAGGTGCAGGGTTAGGTGCAGTCCCATGCTGCAGGGTCGTCTCAGAGAGGCTGATTGGATGAGAGGGGCTACTAAAGGTGCTGAAGCCCTGGGACCTGTAGACGTCTCGGTCTGGCCATGGCCCCATGTTGACACACTACCACTGGAAATCAACATGTCTAAACATGTAAATTACATAATTTTGCCCAGCATTGATTGTATATATAATTTAAAGTCAAATATATTTAATTTTGGAGGCTACTTCATAAATTATCATGGCATATTAAAACTCAGAATTTTAGATACACTTCCCACACAAATTCTCAGCATGCAGTATGAAGCAACAACCAGAATCTGTGTGTAAAATATGAATTTTGAAAATGAGCCCTTTTCATTGCCTGAGGAAGGCTGTGTCCTTCAGGACTAGTGGTATCTAACTGCCTCATGTTCATTCGTTTGTGGCCTGGAAGGAGAAAGGAACTTTGTATTTGTAACTAAACCTGCCAAGACCAAAATGGCTTCATTTAAAAATTCTAGGTGTATAAAGTGCTAATTGGTATAACTTGTAAGCTTTAGAAGTTGCATTATAGTCAGCCAGACTAATGAAAAGAATTTTAATCACAGCTCAGACTAAATCAGCGTGAAATCCTCTGTTCTCCATTGTACAGTCATTGTTCCTCAACTTGGTTGCTACTGTGGCCCTAAGACTCCAGCCAAACACTGGAGGCTGCAAACGCTCATTTATTATAAGTCATGATTACACTTTTCTATCGGCTCCCAATTATGAACAAAAGTCTTATGATCAAAGCTGGAAAAAATGGGTAGCATTTTAAGAGTTAAAAGCCACAAAACTTCTGTCTGACGTCATCCTTCTTAAAAAATTCTAATAGATTTTTTTAGTATATGAAAGGAAGAAGTATTTTTTGTTTGACATCCATTCCTGGAAATATATTAGCGAAGAGGGACAGGTTTGGTATCTTTGACATGGTAGTACGAACACCTTTCTAGGCAGCGCAGCCACATGCACCCTGTCCGCACCTTTCTTCCACCATGGAAATATCTGTGTGTACATTACAGGGAGAAAGGATTCCATGTCCTCAGTGACAAATGACATACGTCCTCCACAAAAATACGCTCAGCCAGGCCTGTGATTGGATTATTTTGGACTGTAAGTCTGGTATGCATGGATATGAATATCTTGCTATGTAAATCAAATGTTTCTATCCCAGGGGTCCTGGATACTTTACTGTTACTCTGCTACTCTTCACATCTTTCATATATGTGTATATTTCTTTAAAATTGTCTTTATTTATTTTTACTTTTGGTGTACTGTATAAGGTAATGTGTAATAAGGTCCATATGCGATTTGGTTGTCACTAAATGCCAGAATTTTGCCCTCTGTGTTAAATGTGGGCCTTTTCAGGGCAAAAAAAATGTCTATCACACTTTGTTTACATACCAGAAGATGAACAAATTACAAGCTGTGTGACAACTTATCAACCTTAAGCTGACAATCCAGCTACCAAAACCCAACTTCGGCTGACCTGTGCTTCAGACGTGAGTGTAACTGTAGAGGAGAGGGTTGCTGTGATATTCTTGTCTTCTGCTTGATCACTCCACTTTATGTTCCCCTGAAGACACTTTGTTGATGATACTTCTGAAATCCTCCTTTCAAATGAAAGAGCACGGATAGAGCTTGGCAGGTAGAGATGGCAGGACGGCTTCTTGGAATAACTCGGAATAACTCAGTGTGACTTAGACATGGCTGACAGTCAGTCCAGAGGAAGTGGAGAACACACACTCCTTTGTTTTAAACATTAAAGCTCTCCTTCATGAGTAAATCAGAAAAAAAATCAGAAACATGCTTTTTGAAGCAATCCCTCGGTTTGTACTTTTTTCCTTCTCTTCTTTTCAACTTGCATGGAGTGAAACTGACAAGGTGAGTGTTAGGAGGGCAGATTTGAACACTGTTCTCTGCCTCACTATGTCAGGAGACAGCAGGTAAAACAATGGTGGGGGGGGCAGGGATTAGTGTGGATATTATTCCTCAGTGTGCTCACACAACATGCTTTATCAATCCATTATTATGAAAGTTAATGAAAAAAATTAAGCTTGATTGGCTGCTGCAAACAGTAATGTGGGATTGTATGGAGTAGATTTGGACAATGTAAACAATGCATTGACTTATCATATAAAATTTAAAGAAAAAAGAGAAACTTAAATAAACTGTTGACATTGCTTGATGGCACACCTATCTGGTCAGGTAAGGTTGGGGAGCATGTGCTGATGCAGCATGTTGCCACACCCACCACATGGCTAAACTCCTCGTGATCCCGGCCGGTGATCCCCCAGGTAGACACCCGGTCCAGTCCCACCCTCCGGAAATGGCCATCCATCTGCTGCAGCTAGGTGTTATGTGGGTGTCTCCTTGGTCTGGTCCATCCATTTGAGATGAGATTAACCTACGGTAGTAACTTGTCATTCCCAGGAATTGCCGTACATTTTTAACTGTCTTTGGCATGGGGAATTGTCTGATCGCTGCTACTTTACCCTCGGCAGGGCCAATGCCTTCCAGAGTCACCAGGTAACCCAAATAAAGCAACTTTGGCGTACAAAAATGGCATTTGGCCAGTTTCAAGGAAAGACCAGCATCTGCCAACCACCCCAACACTCTGCTAAGGTCCGTTAGGTGCTGATCAAAGGTCGGGGAGACGACTACATAGTCATCGAGATACACCATGCAACAGTTATGGGTGAGTCCTGCCAGAACAGTATTCGTCAATCTTTGGAATGTCGCAGGAGCATTTGACAATCCAAAAGGCATCACTTTAAACTGATAAAGCCCTTTGTGTGACACAAAAGCTGTCTTTGGTTTTGAGTCTGGAGCCACTGAGACCTGCCAGTAACCCCGTGCAAGGTCTAGCGTGGAAATAAACGTACCACGTGCTAAAAAATCCAGAGAGTCATCCACCCTTGGGAGCGGATATCAGTCCCTCACTGTAACCTTGTTAACCTTCCTAAAATCCACACAAAATCTTGGGTCTGTGCCTGGCTTTTCAACTATTACAACTGGGGAGGCCCAGGGCCTTGAGGCAGGCTCAATAATTCCATCCTCTAACATCTGCTCTTCAATAACATTTCTTTTCACAGGCGAGGCACGGTAGGGAGGAAGACACACTGGTTTTGTTGTCCCAGTATCTATTGTATGTTCAACCAAAGAGGTTCGCCCCAGTTTTCCCCCAAAGAGATGTGCAAAGTCCCTCAACAGGTTTGCCAGCTTTTCTTTGTCTCCTGCAGGCAGCACTGCCTCTTCCGCCAGAGGGCCCAGGTCAATTTAGGTATCCTTAAAGGTCAGGCAAGCTACATGTCCTTCCAAATCCTCAAACTCCTCCCCAAACATGCTTAGGTCTGGTGCTGAAGAGGCATTGTCTCCCAATCTAACACCTCCTGTTGCTGGGTGAATGTGAACATCTGCTTGAATCATGAAATCTGTCCCCAAAAGAATGGGACAAGACAGGTCTGGGATTACAGCAAAGCGATGAGTGAATGGGTGCCCTATTAACAGAACAGGCAGCCACACCACACCAGATTCCAAAATTCCAAGGGAGAACAGCATCATATTTTATTCCGCATTTCACAAGAGTGGACGGATGGGCTGCTGAAATGGATGCACCTGTATCAAGGGTGGCCCTCAATGAAACCTGATTGACAACCACCATTGATGTCAATGGGGTACTCCCCGACCTCCTTGGGCTATTTTGCACAAACTTAACTGTGTGAAAACCCTCTGCCTGTTGTGCCCTTATCCTCAGCTCTACTCCCTGCTTAACATCATGACTTCCTTGAAACTTACGTGGTCTAGCCCCAGTTTCTCTTTTAGGGCCTCCAGAAGTGTTTGGAGTGTTTGAAGTCTCCTGATCAGACATAGGATTCACCGTCATTCCCCTGCTAAATTCAGCTTTGACATCTTGCCTATTCTTTTTACAATTGCCACAATTACGTGTGGTGACCCCAGCAGACAAGCACTTATAGCAGTGCAAGTCTTGGCGCCGAGCTGTCAGGGGGGCAGCGGAGGTTCTGTTAGAAGAAATAGGCCCTAAAGCAGCATGGAGCTCGTGAGTGGTCATATATATATACACATTCTATATTTAAATCTTTTACTCTAGTAAAACATCAGCACTTAGACGACAGCAGTATATAGACAGTGTAAGACAGTTGGGGAACTTTTATCAGTGAAACTCATGCAGTCACTGCATGCATCCCTTTTTAACCTTAACAGAAACAGTTCAAAAAAATGGACAATCATTTTTTTTTTTCCACTCTCTCACTCACATATACCTATTAACAATGCGATGCTTTTTTTCTTTCCGGATGTGTAGAAATATTTAACTCTCACAGATTCCAGTTGCTTCTTCTCTCCCATACCAAGCTGTAGTGCCAGGGGCTCGCAGAGACGCGTCGACCAATCAGGAGCGTGCATTTAGCTTCCAAAGTTCCATCATTGCTATTTGTAAGTCTCTAGTGTCTCTGCACAAAATCCTCGGTGAATTTGATCACACAAACGGTCCTTTTTCCCAAACACGCCAACTCCAGTAAAAAGCGGAAAAACAACAAAGAAAAATCACCCTTTCAATATAAAATAGCTGGTAATTTGTGCAGAAACCTCCATGGCATCAGCCTTAGTCCTAACAGTGAGTGAGACGCTAGGGCTGCCAGAGTGTTCCACTAGCATGCAGATAAGTTAACGCTGTTAGCGAAAAGTTCACCTCGAACACATCTCACTTCACTTACTGTCTAGCCAGTGTCCAAACTTTTCAGTCCGAGGCAGTTAATTCACGGTTCGGGCGCCATTTGTAAAGATCCAACTAGAGATCCTCATGATTTCCTTGGAAAAGTAGATATAACAGCCAAACGCAAAGAAATGGTGCTGTCTGTCAGACTCACGCATGATTCACAGGTTTTACATCGTCAATCAGTAAACAACCGAATATCACAAAAATTGGAGCTTATACACTGGTATTGTGAGTACTGTGCAGAGTGGAGGAAGAACCTCCACACTCTTCCCAGTGGATTCTGGGGTTCACAGGGGTGTGTTCTTGCTCCTATTCTGATCAACGCTTGCATGGACTTGGTGTTGGGCAGGGTCGTAGGGTACAGCAGCTGTGGAGGGTCTGTTGGTGAAGAAAGATTTACTAATTTTGACCAACAATACTGTGATCTTCACGGAGTTAATGGAGGCTCTGATCAAGGCTCTTGAGAGATTGAGCGAAAAGTCTGAGTGTCTGGTATTGCTAGTGTCCTGGATAAAAACTTCAGGCCGTTAATGACTTGTTGGGCACAGCCATTAGTAGTGTGTCTGTCTGTAGGGAGAATGTTGACCTCGTTGAGAAGTTCACTTACCTTGGCAGTGACATTCATGTCTCTAGTAACACTTCCTATGAAGTTAACAGACAGATTGGAAGAGCATGGGGGGTCATGAGGTCGCTGGAAAGGGGTATTTGGCCCTCCTGATATTTTTGAAAGAGGACAAAGGTCCAAGTCTTTAGAGTCCTGGTGCTCCCTGTCTTGCTCTATGGCTATGAGACATGGATGTTATTCAGTGAGCTGAGATGAAGTTTGGATCCGTTCGGTACCATGTCTCTTTGGAGAATCCTTGGGTACTGCTAGTTTAACTTTGTGTCAAACGAGCAGTTGTTTGAGGAGTCCCAAATGAGGCACATTACCTGCATTGTGAGAGAGCATCACTTACGGCATTATGGCCATGTGGTGCTTTTCCCTGAGGATGATCTGGCTCACAGTATCCTCGTTGCTAAGGACCAGAGAGGCTGGGCCTGGTGAAGGGGACGCCCACGTAACACCTGGCTGTGACAGGTGGATGGCCCTTTCCGGAGGGTGGGACTGGGTCGTGTGTCTGCCTGGGGAGTCGCAAGCCGAGATCCTGAAGTGTGTCATCATGTGGTGGGTGTGGCAATGCGCTGTATCAGTGCAGCAGTTTTCTTTTATATGTAATGCTTCACGCATTTTATAATTATTGCTGTTTATATTTACACCATGGCTGGGGAGAACCTGCGCTATATAATTGGCTCAAAAAATGGAAACAGTATAGAAATGGTTTTGAAATATTATGCAGCCATTAATGATGTAAACAGTACATGGTCATTTGCAGTCAGACAGCCAGCATATTTCCATGTTGCATGGGGTTATCGTAGGGGGGTGGGGGGGTGTGAGGCTGAGGGCATAGTGATTAGTGGTGACTCTTCTATTATGCTATGGAGAGGATCTAGTGAGCAAGGGAAATCCTCAGCCTGGCTAGTAGAATTACACAAAACGATATGTATATGACCATAGTGGTGTAGGGAAGGCACAGGTGCAGAGAGTCAGCCATGTAAATACAGAGGTACATTAAATCGCATTCTGCTTTAGGTACAGGGCAGCATTTATCGGCGCCATCTTCATTTGCCTCATTTTGATAAATTGCTTTGCTAAGCTCCATTTCAAGCTCTGTAAAAAAGCAGCATATTCTCTCAAAGAAATCATGTTTTGCCTGCAACGTATGATAGAAACACATATCATGATGCACAAGGAAATTTCACTGGGCATAAAGACACTCAGGGTAAAACATTAAACTTAGGCATATGGAAGTCCTTCAGAAATGCACAGAATTTTGTTAGAAAACAAGCACCAAAAACAAGCAAAAACATGTAAAAAATCTCAGCAATACTAGAAAATCCAGAAAATTGCCCAGAATTTGTGAAGAGCAATGAAAGGATGAATGTAAAAAAGAGTGTCATTCTGCAGAATGTACAAAGAGGGACCCCACCTCCCTCCAAAATATACTGAGCCCCACCCCCGACCCAGCCACATACCATCGTGATTCAGTAGATCACCAGAGTAAAAGTAGCCCACGTAATATCCCACTGGGATAGTGGGTGCAAAACTCCACATATGGTGTCACAGATACCCTATTAAAAAAGAGTGGTTGGAAATGAAGATGACCGTATGGATTTAATTAAAAGGTGAATGAAAGTCAATAAGGTCTATGAAAAAGAAGATTGAATATCATCATAAAAAAGCACACACATTGAATATACTTTAATGTGTCTCAAGGAGTTTTGATGATAACTGCATTGTATTCAGTGAAATAAAATAAGGTTCAATGCATAGGAAATACTGGGGATATCTACAGAGCTGATAGCTGCAGAAGTTAGTGTATCTATGCCTGTCTAAGTGTGGGGTATGTGCTACCATGCTGTGGATATCGGTGACGCACAAGGTTCTGAGAAGGACAGCGCACTAATGATGGTCCCTTGCAGCATTGAGGGGGCAGAGCTTGTGTGAGGGCCAGCTCTGCAGTGGAGTGTCAGTGTAGTTTAGTGACGAATGACCTGAGGCTGCCAGAAGTGATGTACACTCATACATCCATCATGAGAGCAAGCTATTACTTAATTCTCTGACATCTGTATAATTGCTTCAGTGCTGTAAGAAGGCCTGGACTTAAATTATATATATAACACGGTGGCTCAGTGGGCAGCACGGTCGCTTCACACTTGCAGGGCTGCTGGTTTCAGTATTTTCTTCCCTTGGTGTGTATGATTTCGCACGTTTTCCCTGTATTCTCAACTTTTTTTCCTGATTAATCCTGTAATAAGTAAAGACCAAGAAAAATGCACAAATGAATAAAGTTATCTGTTAATTTTAAACATTTAGATTATGTTTTATCTGGGGCAACAAATTAGCTCATTTAGAGCTGCGAGGGAGCAAATATGTGGACTGTCTGGCTGGGAGCTGAGACGGGTCAACAACGTGGACCGTCTGGGGGTCCCTGAGGACCGGGCTGAGAAACACTGATTTACAGGAATGGTATAGGTTAAGTACGCTTCTCAGGGGCACAGCATCTGGGTCTGTCTGGAAATGGCCTTTCAGTCTATGGCCTTAACCTCAATGTTACCTGCCAAGCCATAAAGGTACAAACTCTTTGAACATGCCTTAATACTCCATCCCTCCATTCATCTTCCAGTAGAGAGTTGCTCTGAGCCTAATGTATTCATATTTGATTAATACTATGCCTCTGTATGAACTGGTATCCTGTCTAGGGTGTTCCTCTGTTCTGTGTGCTTCATGGGATAGTGTTGAGGCTCACTGTAACCCTGTATTAGAAATTAAATGGTTGGATATAAAGAATTGTTAACAAAACATTTGTGAATCAATTTTAATATTTTTCAACACTATATGTATGTGTGTGAACATTTAGTTGTAAATAAAGTTCACTACATATGATAGTAAGAGAGCTACTGAGAGCAATGACCAGACTGCGGTCTTGAGCATTAAGCTAGAGAGCATAACCGTGGTTCCATTCTCTGATCCCTCAAGTCATTAAGGTTCTGTTTTCTTACACAAGAAAGCCAATTTTTTTGGTATTATATATGTGTTCCATGACTTCGGCTTTACTGTGTGTTTCGGTGCATCACAGGCATTCGGTAAATCCTGTCAAAAGCTGATAATGTTATTCAAACAGCCAGTACATTGTTTTTATGTCGGCTGCACCTTTGCCGGCGGCTCCACCTCCCTCCTCGCCTGCGCCATGGTCCCCTCCATCTTCCTCCTTGCCTCCCCTGATGCCCCCTCCAACTTCCTACTCGCCTTCTCCACCTGTCCCTCCACCTCCCTCCTCGCCTGCACCATGGTCCCCTCCATCTTCCTCCTTGCCTCCCCTGGTGGCTTCTCCAACTTCCTACTCGCCTTCTCCGCCTGTCCCTCCACCTCCCTCCTCGCTCCCTGCGAGGTCCTCTTCGGCTCCAGCCTCCCGGTCGCCTGCGGCCCCTCCAGCTGCAACCCCTCGCCTGCCGTGGTTCCCTCAGGCTCCCCGTTGTCCCCCATCCTTTCCCTTCTGGCATCCTGTGTTTGCTCCTAGTCCCTCTGTGTCTCCTTCGTTCACTCCTGGTCCCTTTGTTCCTCTGGTTGGTGTTTTGCCTGTGTCTCCTTTTCTGGTTTGTCTGTCTCCGTTTCCTGTTTTGTGTCAGGTTTTGTCCTACTTCTTGCCCCTGTGCCTGTTCTGTGTGTCCGTGCTGTTCCCGGTCTCCTGTTGATGGTTTTTGCTTTTGTTTTCCAGGTCCCGTGTCCCCTGGTCCCGTCTTGTCTGTCGCCTCCCCTGAGGTGTGCCTGGAGTGCGCACCTTTGGGGGGGTTCTGTCACGCCCGGCTCATATGATCCTCTTGTGTGCCACATCCCTTCGTTACCGCGTGTCAGTTCCTGATTGTATTCAGCTGTTTTGATGTTATTTCCGGCTTGCCCTGTGTATTTCAGTCTGCGTCTCAGTCAGATTCCTGGATCTGTCATTGACGTTTGTCCTGTGTTGTTCCCTGATTGGCCTGAATAAAACCCCACTTTTGGATTCCCGGATCTGCTTCCCCGCTAACCGTTCGTGCACATGAGATCACATCACATTTATTGATCTTACAAAAAGCAACCTGTCCTTTAAAATTAAGTCAAGGTTTGAATACGGCATTGTAGGTTAAGTGTGGCGCAATAATGAAAACTAATATGCAAATTTAATTTTTATTGAGAAAAAGTAGTGAAACCCGCCAAGATGCATATTAGAGGATTTTGGGAAATGAAGAATCAACCTGCAGGGCAGATTATATTATGAATTATAACAATTTTGAGGGCTGGTACTTTTATACCTTTTGTAACTGGTTGATGAGATTAAGATTAACTTTATTGATCCCAGAGGATCCCTCGTTCGCCACTATGGAAAATGACTGATTGTCCAATGCAGTGTGAGGGGTAAAATAGCTGATACTCCGTGAAATATGGTTATAAGGGTGTCAGGGTCAGCCCCTGTGTCTCACTCTGTGTCCCTTCCCCGTTTGGCCAGCAGGTGTTGCTGGTCATCCCGTTC
>JABJVQ010000015.1:21160529-21173020 GCA_026770845.1 Campylomormyrus tamandua | reverse complement strand
TTGACTGAATATATGAGTATCAGAGCCTTTTTTTTATATGGCTATGTCTTTTTTATAACAAAGTTCCCTTTTCAAAAAACAAAACTCTCCGTGAAAAAAAAACCCCCCCCCCCCCCCACTGAAATCCAACTGCAGGTGTGATTAAAGCTGCGTTATCTGAGCGTTCCAATAAGGGCACCTCAGCAGTCATGTTAAGGCGGAAATGAGCTGGGAGACTCACTGGCCCTCGTCTCCCTCCCACCAAGAACATGTCATAAACACTGGGGTTGTCAGCTCTGCCTTTTGTGAACTTGACAATATTATTTGATTGAGCAATCCAGTTACAATAAGAACTGAAATGAATGGCCGAGGAGAGGGTGGTTAAAGCATCACCACCTACTCACTTTCCCAATCTTCACAGAGAAACGTGCGAGCTGACCTTCCGTTGCCTGGTGAGGACCACAGATTTTTCTTTTTTTTTTACCTGCAATGTCATCACGACTTGTCTGAAAGAGTTCATCTGAAAAGTAATCACTCACCTTGACTTTTTATGTTTTTATGCTTATTAATGACACAGAAAGAAACAAAACATAATAATGTGGAGACAAACAGATGTGAGGGCTGAAGTTCTCTCTAGTGTGTGAAATAAGCAGGTTTTGACGTGCACTATAACTAATCCATGCCTTTTTATTTAGGAAAAATAAAAGATGTCATGCAGTCATGAAAAACCAACAAAGTTAACTTTGATGAAATGTTATTTTAGATTAAAGTACCCGCAAAAACACCCCCCTTGGAAAATGATTATTCATTAGCTAATTATGATGAAAGGTTTGCTTTTCCTCTCCATCTACTTGTCTCTAGTTATTAACACCTGTCCTATTTGCTGAGCACATCAAAAACAAATCAGTCACTGGGAAAAAAAACATGGAATTCCACTGGCAGTCTCCCCAGTACTGCATAAACACGTATGCAGGTTTTAATCTCTCTCTCTCTCTCTCTCTCTCTCTCCCCATAATATATACAGATATGGAAAAAATTACGAGACCACTCTATATTTTTAAACAAATCAACATTTTAAAATCTTTGTTTAATCCTGGTTCTGCTGGCAGAAGTCTACGCTGAACGGCAGGTTGATTCCAGGTTCAAAATTTCTAAGATAGCAGTACACAAGAATGAAATGAGAGAGTTCGGGATGTTCTGCTTTCGCTTTCATGGGCCTAGTGGGCCGGACCACCTGGGACACTCCCCACATTACCTTTTACAAAAGAATTTTGGGCGGGACTCGAGTTGACTGTCACACCAGGCTGATTATATTTCACACCAGACCCAGTAGGATGAAAGACAAGGCCTGCATGTCTGGTGAGAGGAGACATCCTCCCAAAAATTGCAAAGGGCTTCCCAGTAAAAGTGCTTTTCTGCAGGTATTAGCATTTGTCATGTTTAAATGGTATCCGGCACTAATCTAGTCTTCGAATTTGAGTGCAGGAGAGCTGTGCCCCAGCAGTGCCCTACAATGCTTCTACTGAAAATTTAATCTTGGAGTTGTCAAAGCTTGCAAACATGGCCCATGCTGGAGACGGGAAAAAGTGAAATTCAGGACCCTAGCAGCCGCTTACCCTGGACAGAGGAAGCCTGGGGCCTTTCCAAGCAGCAGAGATGGTGGTGTACCAGTCCATCACAGGACACACATTTCTGGTAGTCTGGAGAGGCTAGTTAGAGTAACTGCGTGTCTTTGGATTGCAGGAGTTGGGGGAAATTGTTTTGACTCATAGGGCACCATACAAACATTACACACACACAGAGCAGAGGAAAGATTCACTCCCCCAATCCTGGAAGTATGAAGATCCACAGATCCATCTGTCTATCCTCAAACTGTATCTTAGCCAGGGTTGTGGGTCCAACCACATGATGAAAAATTTAATCAATTTCTTCAGGAAAAGATGAATGAAAGACAGAGACTAAATACTGGATAAATGAATGATCATAATTTTTTAGGTATAATCACAAAGAAACGTATTTCCAAGCTGGGACCAAGATGCCATGACTGAATTAGAATAATCAGTGAATTCTCTACACATCTCAGAGCATGAATCTCTACAAACATTGGGTCAAATCAAGTCCCTACTATATTTCTGAAATCTTTGCTGTGTAAATAAAATATTCTGGAGAATATCATTGTTCATACAGCAAGTTGCAAAATAATAAGACATCAGTAATGCTGATTTGTGGACTACAAATCAGTAGTTTATTATTTTTTGGTTGAATAGAACTTTTACATATGTAGCATAGCCCAAAAAAGATTTCCCCAAATCAGCAGCAGGCCGACCCATCCCCCCCCCCCCCCCCCAAAAGTCTGCATCTTGGTAGCCTGGTGCCCTTTTGCTGTGTGGCCCCCTCTGGTGCCCTCCTATGTGACAGGGAATTTCTTAGAAAGGTCACATTAGCTGCGCTGTGCACATGGCTGAAGGTGGAATAGCCACTTTCAGCAGTTTCACCTGGACTAATTAACTAGGTTTCGAAAATGAGAAAAAAGAATGGAGGCCTGATCTAACCTCATCTTTGTTTTATTGGCCAGCAAAGTCCTTATTGTAAAAACACAACAGAAAGTAGATAGGATAGGTCCTCTTAAAAATAGGCATGGAGCAGAGGCAGACCCCATTCTATGGGGACGTAGGATATCCTGCAGAAAATGGTGGCAATGCTGTCTCTGTCTGTGGTGAAATTAGATGCTGTCACTCTCTACTTTTCAGATTGTAGCGATAACAGAGCACCCCAGTCTGCAAGGTGTTTGTGAGTCCAGTTATTATAATGCTTAAAAAGCAAAGGGGCACTTTATATGTAATCTGTAATTGGACATTTGAGCAGCAGCTCAACACGCTAACAGCACCACAGGAAGAGTTCCTGGGGTCGGCCTTTAGCAAAGGTTCAGGTGTATTCGCACCAGGCATGACCGAGCTGGAAGAGAAACACCCCGCCACAATGACTGAGTGGAGATGATCGTGGCTGTGTGTAAAAGCCTTTGCTTCCAGCTCAATCAGCCCCTCCTGAATTAGATGTTTTACCTAGAAACACAATAAGGAAAGAAATTACCAGAACAAGCAGGATGATTTTAAAAAACAGCTGCTCCACCTGCCTCCATCCAGGAATCACAATGTTATTTTATTAATATCTTTATTACAGAGACTTTATTTTTGTTTATGCAGAACTCAAAGAACAAAAGGTCTTTAACATGAAACTACATTTCAACCAGCACTACAGAACAGTGACTACTCACATCTTGAAATTATGACTGGAAGCTGATGACTGTTAGTTTTAAAACTTCAACAATAGCCATCAATCACTTTACTTTGGATTTACTTTGGATTTTTTGGCATTTGTTTTTCATTGAGACAGATCATGAAAAAAGAAGGAAAAAAAGCACGAGGTTAAATCTTATTGTGGTCAACTACTTTTGTGTTACTACAAGTCTTCTGGTTGACTTAAATGTTTTGCATATTAGGCCCAGAGCCCAGAGCTAAGTGTCTTTCCTGGGTCACCTTGCTTTTGAGGGTTGAAGTTACAAGTTGGACAGCACAACAGCTGCTGCTGTGGGCACTCTCCACATAACTTGAAGAGGTGCAAATAGGTCACCCCTCACCCCCACCATGGGTGTTGTGGCGGACAATCCTTTGACGGAGAGGGACAGTGTGAGCAGCTTCCCGAAAGCCACATCTTTGCAGTCTGAGACTGGCGATATGTGAAGTTTACCCATGAAGGAATGCTTACACTTCCAAACTTGGATCCTGCCAACCCCTGCCCCTTGCTACCAGCAAAGCTGTCCATTGCCGATGGGTTAGCCAATTTAATTAACCTCCGGATTGGCTGGGAGCAGGCAGCAGCGTGGAACGAATGCCATGCTTGGGGCGATGCACACGCCTGCCTTTTCCTGACGGTCCCGGCCAGGAGGAGGGAGCCAGACCCAGAATCAGCCCAACAATCCCCTTTAATGGACCAAAACTGCATATATTAGTTCTGCATCCATAGTTATATTGGCAAAAGCAGGATCCTGTCAGTATATATCCACATTAAAAAAATGAACCTGTCAGGGATATAAGCACACTTTGCACTGGATTGCTAAACAAAGAGAAACACACAAAAATCTTTTTTTTTTTTCCATTAAGGATTCATTTGAGTGAATTGACGCCGACCCTCCAGGACCCCCACAGAGGAAAGCGTCACACCGATCAGTCACATTACCTTCTGGATCTGGTATCCAGCAGAGCCGCCACCCACAGGCTCTGGCCTTTTCTCTGGCATTAGGCTGGGGCTGAGGCTACTGGTACAGACATCCACAGATCCTCCGACTGTCCTCCTGCAGCAGGCTCCTCTCTCCAGACATGGGCTGTGCAGGAATGTAATCTGTGACAGATGCGCTCAATTCTCGCCGAGCGTCTGTGCCACTTCTAATTAGCATAGCAACAAATGAATGGGGGGAAAATGGTGTGAGAAATGTTTCTGTGAGCTGCCTGTTATCTAAGTAGGGTGATTGGTACTGTAACAAGAAATTGGGGGTGGGGGGGGGCAGTGTTGCCATATTTCTATAACACTGTTTATTTTATTGTGAATCTAACATATTCAAACATAGATTTGCACACAGCAAAAACTGCTTAAGCATCGTTAAATGTACAAATGACTTTTTCGTATAATGATGATTTACCAAACGTCACAAGACAACTCTCAGGATCCCAGTTATCACAATTAAATGACAGAACAATGAAATAAACTGGCTGTACTTCTAATTACTCAGAATTACTCTAAAAAGGTCCAGTGCAGCAGTGAGGCCACCTCGGTATTTTTACTTGAGGGACTGTGCTTCTACTAACCTTAAACTCATACCGTGCACTTACAACACACTTCCAAACAGTACACTGAATTTCAAACCAATGAGGTGAAATAAGGTGAAATAAGTGGGGGGCATTACCAGTTAAAAATGGGATATAACTCAAGTCATGTAGCAGATGTTTGTCTGTTTGACCCCCTTGACATTCTGCAATCTATTATTCTTAAAGGAAAAAAAACCCTCTGAGGGTATTTGGAGAATTCTGCGATTTTGTGGGCCCTCCAAACCAAACCAGCTCACACAAGACACCTCCTTTCTGTGGTCACAACTGTGCTTCTTCCGACCTTATTTTAATTAGCAGCCTTCCCCAGGTGCCCCCAGCCAGCCGTTCAAGGGGGGGCTCCTGAAGGTGTCGGTGGAGGCTGTGGGGGGCCCACAGGTGTACAGCCTAATGAGGTCTGTCAGTGCCTCTGCTCAGAGGTTAATACGTCCTCTGCTGCTGATAGGACCTCTATGCCGTGCTCGCACTCCGGCTGAAATAAAAGCACCTTTGAAGAGTGAAGACCAGAAAGACAAGTATGTGTTTCCCTCTGGGGTCTCCTTAAAGGGAAGGTTAGAGAAGAGAATAAGGCTCAGTGCTATAATGGGTCCTTGTGGGCAACTAGATTGCATATTTATACTGCGCAATATTAAGTCATATTAGCACTGGCTAACTGGTCCCTAACCTCTAAGTACTCCTCAGAACAACATGCTGCACATCAGTGAACATACTAGCATACATACATTCTTCTCCTAAACTGGAAATATTGAAATAAATGTCCACACAAAAAAGTGAAATGTTGAAATCGAGAGTTAAATTAAATACTATGACAGTACTACCATGCCATAGACTACATCAGATTACACATGCGTGAGCCATCATACATCAAGTATTTTCATATTACACTGTAACAATTCTTATTGAAAATATATAAAAACTGCAAAGACATGCAATGAGACATGCAGCCACTACTTCATAAGTCTTTGCAGGAAAAAAAAAAAACATCCTCTTACTGACTGAGCAGGGTTCCTTAAAGCATAATTTATTCTTGCTCCATTTTGTTATATTTCTTGTGTACATAAATAATGTGACAGGCAGTTGAGTTTGATTTTCAGGTGCAAGGGAAGGTTAGATGGAAGATAAATAAATGTTCTGGCCCTCCCTTACTGCACTTTAGTCAGGTCAAGCAGCAATATAATTTACAGCATCTCCTTCCTTAAAGCCAGCTAAATAAGCCTTAATACAAATTCTGCCAGATTGTCTTTCCCTGGAAATTCTTCATAAACATTTTCACAGCATGCCATACATAAAAAACCACAGGAGTAACATCGGAGGACATGGCAAGGTGACAAGATAATGAATTCAATGGATACCGTGAACAAAAAGGGTGCAATAAATGTCACATTTCAAAGGATTACTGACATATTCTGTAGTGGCAACCTCTATCCAGAAACAAATTTTCTATACAGCATCATTTCAGAATACTCACTGGACACTGGCGCTAAGGAGAGAAAGAGCAAAATGGAACATGAGAGACAGAGGGCTATATGGAGAGCAAGTACAGAAAGTAGCATGTTTATCAAAGTTTGCTAGAGATTTAATACTCCTTGCACGACTGAATGAATGTTGAGTACAGATGAAACAGTAGTAATACTGGCCTTGTCCTGCTTAAGGTAATTGTATCGTGAGTGGTGTGTGGATCTCTGGGTTAGCACCTTGCACCTGTGATTAGAAGGTTGCTGGTTCAGATCCCTTGGTTAGAAGCTTAATTTTGGCAGTGGGCCTTTGTGCAAAAGCTTTTTGAGATGGTGTTTCTGCACAAATTTGACTGCGTGGGTTAGGACTGATTGGCAGACTGGTGGTTCAGATCCTGTCGCTGGGAGGGTGATGAACTGTCGGGCCCTCAAGCAAGACCTTTAACACTGATTGCTCCAGGGACACTGTTTGAACCTGCTCTCTGATCCTCAATGGCTTTAGGGAAGCAAATGTCTCCACAATGTGATAAAGATGTGTTATTTTGACCTTGTGGGACATTTGTGGTCCCCACAAGGGGAAACTGAATTTTATTTAATTCTGCAACTGCAATAAAAAGAAGTATGGTATTTTGTTTGGTCACTTAGTCAAGGACAGGGCTGGGTAGGGGTTAGGGTTATCATATATACACGTGTGTGTGTGTGTGTATGTATATACATACATACATACATACACATTATTATCCTTCTGCGTTTTGCCTGCCTTACCTGTAATTAAACCCCGTATTCCCCGATACCCTGATGTCTGTGCCTTCATCTCTGTTCCGTCCCGGTTGGGCACAACAATATTATTATAATTAAATGTATTAATGGTTTATTATAAATATTAGAATAATTAATAAGAAATCTTTATTTTTAAATGTATTTTATTGTGTAATAATAATTACTGTTACTGTCTATCACTGTCTAAATGTATTTTTACTGTCTAAATATATGTATTCAGCTAGTGAAAACATGCACGATGCTATCACAGCGAATGCGAGGCTGAGACTGAAGCGTTACCCTTTGTTTCCGCTGAGAGACGTGTCGCGTGACTCATTTCCCCGCGTGTACAAGTTATCTTAGGTCGGCGTTCACGGTTTGACTTCTGAGCTTCAGATCGAGTTCTAGGTATTTTTTTTTTCGAACTGGTTGGTTCGACTTTTAAGAAATTCGAGTTCTAATGAGTTTGAGAACTGAGGTACCACTGTATATACATATGTGTGTGTATGTATATATGTATGTATATATGCATACACACACACACACACACACACACACACACACACACACACACGTGTATGCCTGTATGTATGTATGTATAGTTAAAATGAACATGATATGTAGTTGTCAGTGTGTTAATAAGGCTACTGAAGACATATAACAGTGATAATTAAAATACTTCCAGAATGGAGGTGCTGTCTAAAAACACCCAGCTTATAGGAAGTACAAGTAGGAGAGTTTGGAGGTTACTCTGAGTTACAGGCTCACTTCTCCATCTGCTCTGTATTTCTTGCAAAAGTTGTGTTTTTACTTATGCAAATTGAGAAGATGTGATGAACTTCATTTACATAGCTTCTGCAAATCTCTCACACATAGTGAGGATGGAAGGAGATGAAAAGGTAAAAAGATGGTGATCATACAACATGCATACAGCAATGCAACTGTGACGGAATATAAACCATATGCATCTTTGCTTTTTAGGGCAGAGCGACAATTTTTGGAAGCTATATTTTTGTTCCACTTATATAAACAGTGGAAAAGTATGATCGCCTCAAGTTAAAACAAACAATTTTTCAAGAGTGCTGTTCACTGCTGGAGAACGTGATAAAGCTGTAAGGAATCTGAGCAGATGCTCGAGGCTTTTAAGTGTTTAGCGTCCCATGCAAACAAATGCTGCTAAGACTTAGCTGAGAGCTGCTCCCATCAGTATTCCTAACACACATGCACAAGGGGCAGATCTCCCTGCCATTCAAATCGATGTTAAACTTACTTTTAAGTGTCACGGATCTAAGCAGCAGTGAACTCAGTGTGTCTACATATTAAGAGTTTCAGGATGCAGGAATGTATAGTAATTAATTACTTAATTCAATAACTTTATTTGAGCTTTAGCAATTTAAAATTTGTCACATGGTGGAAAGTGCTTGTTTTATTTAATCAGCTGTATTACTTTCAGTTCTAATGAAATATAAGCCTTTCTAGCCCATTACTGACAAGGCATAAAGACCTTTATGGTTTTGTATTGTGGTGGAGCTTGGCCAAGACTAGAATAATATATAGAAGGCATACAAAGCCTATGTAACAGTGTACGAAATAAGTTCACATACAGATTAGTAACAGATAAGCCAATCAGTAGCACAAGAAATGAAGACAGAGTATATCCATTGAGCAACAAAGATGAAATAAAACAGCCCAAATATAAAATAGTTTTTCTAGGCTCTGTAGTATCTTAGTCTGGAGATCTCAAGAGAGGAATATCCTGGGCTTATTAGTATCTGTGGCAGAAGTATGGTGAAGGATTAAGAGTAATGGACTGGAAGGTCAAATTTTCCAATTTAGGGTTTGACCCTTCATGTATGATCAATGAATTACACGAGAGACTTCTCTCCTTACATAGTAGGCATGTGTAATTGTTTCTGAATAACAACATCTGCTCTGCAAATGAGGAAGACGTGACGTGAGCATAAATGATCTCACGTGCATTATCATTTCACCTGAAGTCACAAGTTCATGGCTGCAGTTCCCTTCTGAGCTATGAGTGTTTTACCTTCTCCTGAAAGGCGCTGGCACTTAGGCTCACTACTACCAGAAGGCTTAGAAGATGCAGGACGCTTGGGAGCCATCGTAGGGCTTAAAACAAAACGAAAGCCATCAGACCACAAGCAAGGTACGCGATACGCAGAGAACCGTGACGCGTCGAGGAAAAATCCGCGATATAGTGGGGGCTCGATAACTGAACCGCGATATAGCGGGGGATCACTGTACTTGGGACTACTTGGGGCTGGACCGCTTAATCTTATGCACATGTGCTGTGTGCAAGATCGCTTAATCTTATAATTCTTTCTTTAAATAGTCAGGTAGTCTATGATCTTATTTGTTGAATAATGTATCAGCACAGTTTGATTGCTCCATTAAAAGAGCAACAATCAATTATCAAAAAGTAAACATTAAACACTTTATCTAGGGATGCATGATTAATATATTGGTTATCAGTTAACATATCGATTTTTGGCAATATTCGTTAAAAATCACTATATAGGTATCGGTACAGTTTTGGTTGATATTTCAACTTTTTCAATATTAAACATTAGCAGCTCTAGAGCTAAAGATATAAGTAATTAATGGAAATGATTGGACTGGACAACGAAACATTTTCCATAGTGCAAGATGGGGAGGAATTCGACAACACATTCACCACTTATAAGTCGGGTTGCTACTTCCAGTTTGAAGAAATAAGGGATACCGCCTCAACCAGAAGTCCTGAGGAGCGATCTGAAAATAAGGGATAAATCACATCCCATATTGGTTCAAAACGAGACACAGCATTTTATTTTGCAATATGTGACAGGTGGTGCAGAGTGGTGGCTCTGAGGCTTGGGATCTGTGCCAGAAATTGGAAGGTTGCCAGTTTGAATCCCATGAATGCCAGGAGTGATTCTACTACATTTGGCCCCTTCAGCAAGACCCTTAACCTACAATTGCTTCATCCTGGGTATCATACTAACCTACATCCAGTCCTGTAAGAATGTCCTCCAACTTCTAGGGAAAATTTGAGGGTTGGTGGCAGGATTGGCACTCCAGCCACTGGGAATAACTTCACACTGTTCCACCGCATTCAAGCTATTGTGGTGCTGAGGTATCACCCACTGCATGGCTGCACCCGGGTTCTCATCCCAGAGGTGGTGTGGTGGGTGTGGCAATGTGCTATATCAGCAGGTGGTCCTTACCTCCTCCTGTGATAGGGGACAACTCTACACAGAAGATCTTGCAATATGTTTTAATTCATTATACAATCTGGCCAGCAGAATAATATTTCATTTTCTAGAGAATAAAGAAGGATGTAACATCATTCCCAAACTTTTGATGTCTGCAGTATTTTAGACAAATCTCCATTACTAGGCCGTGGGATCTTGCCTTCTTGATATACACCACACTAATTGACACATTTACGTAATCGATTGTGTTGATTATGTTAATGCATCAATCCAATAGCAGACATAAGAAACTCTTCTCTAAGAAACTCTCCTAAGTTACTACTCATGATGTTCAAATGAAACACACTTGGTATATTGTGTGCTATGGTTAGCCAAATAAACTGATTTATGGAAGTATGTTGAAGATGGTATTTCACTCTACTGCTGTAAAATTGTTATGGCATTTTAGTAGGCCCTTGATGCAACTGTATCAACAATGTTTTCTGGGCAAATTGACAGTGATTATCAGTGTATATATTCCACAACTGCTTCTGAGAAGCAGGACTGAGAATGAGGAGGACCCCTTGGCAATTACATGGTAATTCCACTGAAATCGGGTCAATAGCTGCCATGTCCCTTCAATGGGAGCCAGTGGGTTTAATTGATTTCTGTGGTAAAGCCGGTGCACAAAGCGTACGCCTGCAAATGAGTTGTTGTGTAGGACTGCTACACACGGCACTGTCAGTCAGTCTGTCTATGTAAAAGCGAAGCAGTAACTTATGTAGGGGCGACGCAGGCTTCTGAGTCAGGTGGATATGTGTATGTGTTATATATTTGTTAAAATAAGTCTTCCTCAAAAATCCACTATCTGAGTAATGATTATGGAGGAAAAAAGATGTTATGTGCATAGACAAACACATAAAGAAAACTTTCATATATAAGAATCTGCTGATGGTAATACTTATGTTGAGATCTGTTGCATGGACACACTGACTTTTTCAGATGTTTGTGTTTTGTTTTGGAGCAGATTTTTGAGAGTACCTGTTAAATGTTATTGGATGCTGTAGACTTACACTGTACTATATTTAAACTTCCCACATACAGTACTTTGCATACACTGAGTAGTCAGGCATCCATCCAGATGTGGCCAGTTAGCTCCCCTGATTGCTATAGCACATGTGTAGCTCATCCACTTGATTAACAGGCCTGATGTGAAAGCACCTGCTTTTCAACTAACTACTAGTGAAATACCAAGTGTCCCACCTCTCTGAATGTTCACTGCATAACTCCTGCTTGCTTTCATTGCTTTATCATCTTGTGATATGGATTTAGTTATTTCATATTGATGGTTTCTGCCCTTATTTGGAGTGTGGATTAGGATTTGTATGCCTTTGTTTGCTCTCACTTGGATTCGCTCTCTCTCCCTCTTTCTACATATATGTACATACATACATACATAAATATATCACATGCTCACACACACATACAAACACGTTGGCATACCTGTCTAAATGAGGACCTTCCATTCATTTCTATGGGAAAAACCCTAATTCCAATCACGACACTCTTAACCCCTACCCAGCCCTAACCTTAATCATAAGTAACCAAAAAAATAAGACATTTGCCATTTTTACTTTTTTGATTGCAGTTACCAATTTTTATAAATTTTGAGGTTATCCAATTGGTGACCTGAAAAATGTCAACAAAAGTGAAGTTTCAGGGTTTACCACACTTTGGGGACATTTTGGTCCCCAAATGTGAATTGTGACCTAAATGAGAGTGACTTTGACAAGGGCCAAATCATCATGGTCAGATGGCTGTGTCAGAACATGTCCAAAGTGGCAAGGCTTGTGGGGTACTCATGGTCATATGTGTTGAGTACCTACTAAGAAAGGTCCAATAAGGAATACACAGTACATCGAGCCCTGCTGCATACGAAAGCTAAGTAGCCACATATTGGTCTTGGTACCTAACACATCTCACAGATGCTTGTGATCATGGGCATAAATTTCATTTAACAGTAGGGGCGGACAATAAATATAAAATTTCTCATGAGCAATTTTTGAAGGGGACACAAATAATAGTCAAATAGTACTTATAAAGATATGTCCCCACAGTAAAAAACTTTGCTTCTGTCATTATTATTGTAGTATGGAGACTGCGTCATTATGGTTATTTTCAAAGTAACTAACTTGTTGACATTACACTTGTTAAATTTGCAGATCATA
>JABJVQ010000015.1:21122945-21146777 GCA_026770845.1 Campylomormyrus tamandua | reverse complement strand
TGAGGGGTAACGTTGTATGCATATACCATCTCTGGTAAATGGACAGGCCATCTCCGTTTTTTCTCTGGAGGAAGTGTAAGTAAGAGCTCGTGGAGCGTTCTATTAAATCTCACACTGTGCATTACCTGTCAGATGGTGAGGGGTAGTACGACTCTTTTTAACACCATACAACTTACATAGCTCAACAATCACCTCACTCTCGAAGCTCCAGCCTTGATCAGAGTGTAACCTCTCTGGTACACCATATCTCATAAACCACTCGCGCAAGAGAATTTTAGCTGTTTTGTCAGCTCTTTGGTCCCAGGTAGGGAAAGTCTGGGTGAACTTGGTGAAAACGTCTGTAATCACCAGCACATTCTCTCTACCATCTGATGCTGGTTCAAACAAGGAGAAGTCTATCGCAACCACCTCAAGAGGTCAGCTGGCTAGAAAAGACTTCTACATCGGTGGGTGGATTTTGGGCTGGGGCATCTTAGTTAGGACACAGCGCTGACATTTCTTTATCCATTGCTTTACTTCCCCATAAACTCCAACCCAGAATCCTCTCTGCCTCAGCAGTTGCATAGTTCTTTCAACACCTTGATGCCCCATCGCATCATGCACACTTTCCAACCCTTGATTCCTCAAGCAGGCTGGGATTAGCAATTGGAGGCACCATGTCTGGGATCTTCCACTGCTCGTGTTCCCCTGGACCTTGCTGACTATTGACCCTCCTGAGTCAATAGCACGGATCTGTCTAATCTGGTACTTCATCCTGGCAGTAACCAAATCTGGTTCCAGGGTGGTTCCCCTGTTAATTGCATTACAGACTACAACACATTTACACTGTATCATACTCAGCATCATCCGGATCCAGCTCAGGCTCCCCTGCTAATTGCTGCCTAGTGAGGGCATCAGCAGCGGCATTACACTGGCCTGGCCGATACTGCACATCAAAATCAAAAACAGCAAGTTGCACCATCCACCTCTGTGCCAAAGCTCCCAACTTAGCAGTGTTTAGATGACATAATGGGTTGTTATCTGTTATCACTGTAAATTTTGAGCCACGGAGATAGCTCCTGAATTTATCAGTAATCGCCCATTTTAAGGCCAATGGTTCCAATTTCATACTGCTATAGTTTTTATCATTCTTTTCAGCTTCTCTTATCCTCCTACTGGCATATGCAGTGTAGCACCATGTAGCAATAGGAACTGCGTATAGCTAGTTATGTGTTTCGCCCGGAGGTTTTAGAGTGTAACACCAGTGTGAGGAGGGGGTGACGTCTGAGCACATATGAGTCTCTTATGACTCATATGTGATGTTTACCATAATTTTTACATTTATTTCTTTGGTTTATTGTCCAAAACTACTGTTTTAAGTGCTTATGACATGAGATAGAAAATTAAGTGCAGCATTGCATCATGTATTTCTTAATCTAACATATACATCAGCATGTATATAAACAATCCATCAGTTTATAAGGAAGAGCGTCCAATCAATATCCTGATCCTAAGAACAGCAGCAGCCTTATCTGTTCCTGGGAACCACACGCAGAGCAGAAGACTGTCAGCAGTTTCATATCATATCTTGGTTTGGAAGGAAACATTTAATCAACCGTTAGTACTGGAGGTGAATATATGATAGGAGGGAGAGCAATGAAACCTATATTTTCCTCTTTTCATGAGTTTAAACTGGTTATGATTTATGTTTGTTTTGCTTAATTATGTATGAAACTTTAATTGCTGAGTTGCATTAATTACATAAAAACACAACCACACCTGAAATCCTTTTATCTCATCAAAGCTCAGGCAGGTTCTATCACGTTCTCAAAATGCCTGGATTTTCCATAATTTTAATGGTTAAGAGGAAAGTTTCTGGACAGTTGTGATACCGATAAGTTCTCAGTTATGGATTCCACCTGTAAATGAAAGATTGTTGAAAAAGATAGAAACTTCACGTATAAGACATGCCCTGTAAGGCCCTCCTCTAGTGGCACACAAGTACCTTGAAACTGTTCTTCAGCACCAGCAGTGTTCCTTAATAATAATAATAATAATAATAATAATAATAATAATAATAATAATAATAATAATAATAAACTTTGTTATAACTTGCATATTAGGTCTGAGCAGCTGAGAAAGCAATGAGCACTACCCAAACAAAACAAGTTGTTTTTAGAATCAATAATTCCAGTGCGGCCACTTCGCCTCCATTTGGGAGCCACAGCTCTCTGTCAGCCAGGCTGAGTCATGCCTTCCTGCTAACTGACGCCGCCCCCCCCCCCACGCCGGTGTCCCACCAATCAAATTTAAACATGAGAAATTCATTTCTGTTTGTTGTCAGTCCCATCAGAAATGGCACCTTTACACAATGTTACACATATCAAAGTGGAAACTGAACTCTGCCCGTCCCATTTTAATATCTGACTGATCCTCCTTACTAACAGAGCAAGGCTAAGGCTGAAGTTGAGACAACCACTGGTCAACTCAGTTATGAAAGAAAGAGATCCTGTTAGGACATCTGCAGATTGGAAAACAACGAACAAAAGGAAAAAAAGACTTCAAACAAGAAATACTGTACATTAAATGTTAATGGAAAAGACCTTTTTTAGTAGTTTGACTCAGTCACAGTTATCTGCTGTATTAATTGATGTCCATAAGTTTTGCGCTTCACAGCTTAGAATATTATGCTGCATCTGCCAAAAGTAATGCATTTTAAATAATGTGTAAGCTGGAAGTTGCCTTTGGCTAAATCCAGTAAAATAGTAAGAATGATTCTATATGAAAAAAGGGAAAAGCATTTTCATTTTCTTTGTGAAATTGCATACTTTAAAAAACCCTAGAAATAAAAAAAGAAAAACTGATACAAAGAAATGGAGACCTTGCAGGGAAAATGGCTTTCTGAAAAAATTCCACACCTCAGACAGTATGGAGATGGAGCGCTAATCCGCGGAGGAGGAGTCCCTGACAGCCCCACAGAGAAGCAGCTGTTTCAGCAGTTATCTCGCAGTACAGGACATGGCAGCTTCCTGCTTTACTTTACATGCAAATTGCTGTCAAAATAAAATTGCCTATTTTTTAAAGTACATGGCAAAAAGATAAACATACAAATAAATAAATAAAAATAAATAAAAAAATAAAATAAGACTTGTGAAAGTTATCTGGTGGAGTATAAATGAAAGAAAGCAAAGTGACATAAGACCTTTAGTGTGCTTTCGATTTCATGTTATTTCCTTTCTGGAATATGTACTCCGTTTAAAAATGATCACATGGTAGGGATGCTTGTGGAGGGAGGATCCCTTACTTTTACCCGTCCATGAAAGAATTGTGTTGAACATGAGCTCAGGAGATGAAACATTCCTTGTATCACTCCCTTGAATGCACACTCCATTGAATGCACACAAGTGCTTCTGCTGAGTGAAGAATGGTGAGAAATCAGGACTTTGGGAAGCTGTTCTTCAGCACCATCAGTGTCGCTTATTATTATTATTATTAGTATTATTATTATTAATAATATTATTATTATTATTAATAATACTACGAGGTACAAGGTATCATGGACTCCATATATAACCAGGATATCTCAAAAATAAATCTTGCTGGCTCCATCAAGAAGTTAAAGCTAATTTAAAATATACCTCCAAAACCACAAAAAAAGGTTCAGCGACCAAAGAATTAAGCTTTTGCCATGGCCATTCCAGTCCCTAACCTAAACCACATTGAAAAGCTGGGGCTGAACTTAAGCAGAGCTTGCATGTTCTTCCCGTGTCTGTGATGGGTTTCCTCTAGGGTCTCTTGTTTCCTCCCATGGACAAAATTATGAACAATCCGCAATGATAAATTATTGCATTTTGAGTGTATTTGCTGCTGTGTTCTGGGCAAGAACCCAGAACTTTTCCCAGACTGTCACCTATGTGATGCACACATCTGCATCAAAAGGATGCCCTGCAGTATCTCTGAGCAACATTAGCCCCGTTTACATGGACACAGTTTTTTCCACTTTTAATCCGATTAATTACGGAAACCAATTAAAAACGTCTCATGTAAATGGTTCAAGTAATTGGATTCGACTGAATCCATTTAAATTTTCAGTCCGATTAAAAGAGGTGGTGTAGATCTTTCTTTTAATCCGATCAATAGAGGAAACTACTCATGTAAACAGGTAAACCTATTATTAGAACACTTCCCTTGTTCCTGGGCATGTGCGTGAGCTCGCGGCAGGTAGCTACTAGCTAGTAGCCAATTAGAGTTTAACCCAGTTTAGTGAGTTTACCACAGCAGTGTGCAAAAATGAGTTTGCCTGTACTGAAAAAACAAAAACTGGTCAGTCCCTGACACTACGTTTTTATTGGATACATTAAAACGGGGACAGGCTTTCCAGGATATCCCCAGTGCGATACACCAGGGCGAAAGCCGCGGGGTCCTCATGGAGCAGTCATCTCAGAAATCGTATCTTTTTTTGACTGGCATGGGTGTCCATCATATTTTCTGCTGGCAGTTTTTACGTCACATAATTCTCTGATAATGTGAAGCACAGCAAGGTCCTGAGAATCATACATATTCACCATAACTAACTGTGAGCACCCCACAAGCCTTGCCGTTTCATACATGCTCTGACCTAGTAATCTGATCATGATGATTTAGACCTTGTCAAAATTACTCAGATCTTTATCCCTACCATTTCGTCTGCAGTCAACATGTCTAGTACTGAATGTTCACTTACTGTCTAATATATCCCAGTCCATGGTGTACATCATTTTCATGAGATAGTCAAAGCTATTTGCTTCACTCAGGGGCTAGTCATAATGTTTTGGTTCATTGATGTATATTTATACAAACACACACTCTGAAATGCTGAAACTGAACGTCACGTGGGATAATTTGGCCCAAACTTAGCCATTACACTTGCATCCATCATCGGTACTCAGCTCAGCTCCTCAGGCTAAGCTGCAGTCTGGCAGTGGGGCAATAAAGAACAGATGTTTCAGTTCTGTTATGCGAGCGGCTTGAGAGCGAGTGGCCTGGGACAGTATGCTCCGGTATATTCTTGCTGAATGACTGGCAAGCTTTCAGTTCCAGCTCAGTGTAGCCCTCATCGTGGGGGCTGGGATGTGGCAGGCAATAGTGGAAGTAATGCATTTTAGTAATTTATCCAAATTCACTTGGATTTGCTTAGTACACCAATGTGAATAGAAGGGACCACCCAGTCGTTACTCAGAAACATCTCATTTTGTATGTAGCTGGGCTAAACTACTACATTGTCTTCATAAACAAATAATTGTAAATATTAAAATTTCTGAGTGGTTGCAGCAATTACCATGAGGTAACTTAATACACAAACAGAAGAAAAAAAAAGGGTTAAGAATGAAAAACAACAATTTACACTTATATATACATATACTACCCAGTTTTCAGATTTTGATGAATATTTGTAAGTCTTAATATTAACATCACTTTGAATATTTAGATGAAAGTTTGTGCCATGAAATACCATTGACCACTGATTTCTTGACTTTTTGTTTTTCAAGTAAAATTGCTCTTTCAACCTAAAACTTCAAACTTAAATATACATGTCAATTCCATTATAGCAGAATCTTTGAAGAATCAATGATAATTTGAAAATAAGGCTCATTTATGCTTCATTTTGAATATGTTTACAGACACGGACGGACCTGTTAGTCCTCTGCCTTCATTGCGTGATATTTGTGCATGTTTTCTGAAACCTTACAGATACAGACAAATGGAGCAATACCACTGGAAAATGTGGGGGCATTGTAATCAGTAGCTCAAGCAAGACATAATGAAGATTTTTTAAAAATGGCAGAACTCTTTGAGGAGAGACTGTGCAAGTTTCCATGCTTGATGTGGGCTACCGGGCAAAGGACTGGCATTGATCCAAAAGTATTGGAAATGATGTTCGTTTTCAGTTTCTCTCATTGGCAATATTAGGATGTATTTGATGGTCTTATAGACCACCCCCACTTACAGTGCTGCCTCTGCTTTTATCACGACCTCCTCCACCTTTGACATGATTGTTTTTGTCAGAAACGTTTGTCTCTTATTAATTCTGCATGTCAGAATCTGATTTTTTGGCTGAGTATATTACCTTGTAAGCAACTCAGTGTTGCTTAACATTCACGCTAATGTGAATGATGCATGGAAGTATGTGGGCAGTGAAGCTTTTGTTTGAATTGTTTGAAATGAACATTTTTATTTTCATATGTAAATGGAGCATAAATGAGCCTTTAGCTGGATAACTTGTCAGATTTAAGGTAGTCTGGGCTAAATATAAATGAACAAAGAATAAGTCCATTTAAACAGGGTACCCTAAATGTAGCGTGTTATCTAGCTAACTAACAAATCTCACTTTGTGATATAGGCCCCAGTGTAAAAGAAAAGCTGGGTAGCATGAAGGAGGAATAGTTCATTACAGCTGGGATGGGGGCAACTTTGTATATCATGAAAACTGTCACTAAAAAAGAAACTTACAGACATAAATGGAACTTCTTAAAATTCTGTGTTCATGGGGACCCTAGTTTTTGGGGGTCCTTGGTGGCTGCCTAAGTTTACCTCGTGAGAAGTCCATCCGTGTCTTGTGAATAGTATGTGTTATACCCGTATAATGTTTTGCCATGGAGTGCATGTGTTTGTGTCATAAATTGTTGGCTCCATGTCCTTTTGCACTGGCGATGAGCTGTCAATAAAGGCAGGATTTCTTAAAGAGTCATCTCTTCATCATATCGATATCATGATAATGACCTGAAAGCTCACTGCAGTATGTAGTAATACTGTCTCATATATTAATAACAATATGTTAATAACTGTTTGACCGCTTAACCAGCAATTCTATCCATACAAAAAACACTTCTAAAATGTAAAAATGTAAGATGTAAAATACTACACATTTAAAAAAAAAAAAAAAAAAAAAAAAAGAATTATTATAGTAAAAGTGCTTTTAAATTTTTTCGTACTAAAGTTTTGAGTAAAAATAAATATTCATCACTTTGCTCAGAAACTGCACACAAAACTAATACAAACAAATAATAAAGAAATTACCCTGGTTGTGCTGCTATCTGTTATACAAATGGTATCTTTGCAAACTTTGCAAATTACAGTACATGTAGATCCCCATTGGGGACCATTTCCACACAACTGAAGTAGAACTTATTTTGCAGTCGATTCTTTTTCATCAGCAACATTGCGCATCGCTGACAACACAGGCGACCTTGTTTGCCGCTTGATATGGGTGCAATAATTTTGGCAGTACGATTATTATTAAGGGTTTTTTTTTTGTTTTTACCAATTTTACAAACTGCTTAGAAAAGACTGATTACGTTTTTAGTTCAAGATATAGTCATGAAATACACTGAGACAGATAATTGACAAAGACAGCCTAGAGACAGTGCTGCAGTGCTGTGTGTGCATGCAGGCGGAGGGGGTCTACTCCGCAATATTTAATTTGTCTTCACTCCCTTCCCCCCTTTTGGCACTCATTGGTTGCAGCCTCCGAACATGCAAGCTCGTGTGATAGCTGCTTGTTGATTTCCTTTGTCATTATAATAAGTATTATGTAGTGAGCATGTAACTGGACATTCATTGGAAACTCAGTTTAGCACGAAACAGTCATTAAGGAGATAATCTTGAGGCTGCATGTTAGACATCCAAGACACAACAGCAGTTCAATTCTCTGGTGATATATTTTCTCTTTTGTCATGCTGCTCTTGCAATTTGCAATGGCATGAAGATGCACAACAAAATTGGGTGGTGGGGGGACAATGCTGGGTACACCAAGTGCTCTGCTGTTAACTATTGACATTATCATTGTGTCCTGGTGTCATGCTTGGACATATAATCAATCTCTTATGTTTTATAACTTGATGCTTAGTGACAAGTTAGCTGGGTAGCCAACAAGCTTTGTAGAATATGTTGAGCGATGATATCACATCTTTCATTACTTGTAGGGTTTTTATAATTTGCCATTTTTTTTCAATTTTATTTTAATTTAGCATTTCATTGTTTTCAATGTCAGTTTTGTTTCAGTTTAATAGTTTATTTACTTTTTTTACTTTGTTTTAATTTTCATTTTCATGAAATGGTTTTATGTATGAAATGCAAGGTTTTTATTTAGTTTTGTTTTTTTTTCAGTATTATGGTGATAACCTTGATTAAAGTAGGCAGCTGAAAAAAGTAGAATAAAAGAAGTTCCAAATCTCTAATATTATAATAAACCTAATCAGTATGTGAGAAACATGCTCACAGCAATTTCTAAGGCTGTCTGCTCTGAATTTTATCCTAGGTGTAAAAAAGAATAAGAAGTAATCCAACAGCAGACCATAAACGCAGAAGCTGATTTTCACAGAGAAATCATTTGTTTATATTTTATATTATAGTTACTCAGACCATAGATGTATGTATAAGTGACAGGGAGAATCATCAGTTAACTTCCAGTTGATCTTGAAGAAAACCCGCTGCTCCACAGAAATGGTTGCCCTGTTTTTCAAACTAGGCGAGAATAATCCATAAGACAGAGGAAATACACTCCACAGAAGCTCAGAAGGCAGCTGTACTAACTAGATATAGAGCCACTTGGGAAAGCTGAGGAACGACAGCCTCCTTTGCCCTCCACAAACCATGTCTCTGCCTACAGAATTAGCCTGTGTCAGTTACAGCTAGCTAAGTAGGTTTGTGTTTGATATTTATATATTATATATTTATATATACACTGACTTCACTGCTCATCTCTCATTCCTGTAAGGTTTTTAATACTTGTATTATTATTGTTATTATTATTATTATTATCATTATTATATAATTGCATTTTGATGATAAAGAAAATATTTAAGTAAACTGGGATTTGTACTTTATACTCTTAAAATACCATTTAAGGTCTCATTTTCATACTTTTTAAGGAGTACCTGAAAAAAGATGCCAAAAATCTCCTTAAAAAACCTCCCATTGCACCTCAACGATCCCGTCCTGGTGGTGACTTTTCTGTGACGTCCTGTCCAATGGGAACAGCATCAGACAGAACATGTGGCTGCATGGACAGGATGGCTCACTTTGCGGTATTTTACGTGTGTCTTGCTTGGTCTTGTGAGAATAAAATCTGTTTTGCCAAACTGCTTGAGCCCATGTAAACCATAGGGTGCACACTCTCTGAGACTGATCGTAAAGGTTATATAGGGTTGACACTATCTGAGATTGCATATAAATGTTAATCTGCACACCCTGTCTGGTGGATTCAACCTTTCAGGCTACAAGCTGCATGTTGTCCCTGTGGAGCACAGGCTGCACCTCTGGGCAGCTAGCAGAGATTCTTATTTTAGTAAATGTGTTGCGTGCGCTAGGGGGCTCTGAGTGTATCTGGGGATCCTCTTGCTATATGGAAACCACTGTTCAGCTCTGACAGCACCTTGGATGTGGAATCCACTGTGTCATCTTGGCACCAGCGTCAGGAGACTGGGAATTGCCTACACAAAGCTCCAACAGTATTTGTGGGAACAGAGCATGCTGTGATATTTTGGAAAAGGATAAAAGTCTTGGCCCCACATTCAGAATAATCTTGATATTTATCAGCCTCTTTTCTGTATTGTGCTTTTTTTTTAATTCTCTTAATATCATATTTTAAACACAAAATATATAGTTTTTAACTATCTTTCACATATGTCATTAGTGGGTATTTAATAGGTACTTACGTTTTTCATACTCTGAATTATGATTATATTTGGATTCAACGTTGGTCTTTAATATTGTTATGTAAGTATACCTTTACTGTTGCATAGAAACTTTTTACATAAAGTTTTTGACTGGATTTTTAAAGTAATTTGCAGAACAAATGATCCTAATGAAATGCTGAAGAAAAAAAAGCCAAAATGCCCATGTTCCCCCCCCACATACTGTATGTTGCCTGTGCAATTACAGGTGCTGCAGCCGTGAGCTGGGAGGTGCACTGCTAATTTATCTGCATATATTTAGTTATTACAGCCCTGGAGGGTGGTTATATGTCAGGGGTCTCCCTATTTTCATCACTCTTTTTAAAAATTAAAGTACTACCCCCCTTAAATCCTGCATATACTAATCCCAGGGCATACTTTTAGAATAGTTTCATGTTCACTGCTTATATTGGCAACTTGCACATGATTAACAGGTGCAAAAAGGTGAAAACACACTCGTACTGTGTCGAATTTCAGGTTACACAGTTTTTAAGACACTAACACTAAAGTTCAACTCTTCAACAATTCTGCAAATAGCCAGATAGGACAGAAAAATGACTTCACTAACTGACCCTCCTTGACATAATGAGTGATAATTTGGTTAGTCTTTTAAGAGACATAAATTGATTGAAATTGTGCTCACAGTCACAGAAAAATAGGTTTTATACTTCAGGGTAAGAACTGTTGGTCAGGAGAATATTTGACATCAAAATGTTGCTGTGCTTAGCTAACTGAATGCACTCTGCTGTTATACCATTCAACAAGGCCTGGACTTTGACTCCATTTGACTCCAAGTCGCCATTTGAATTTATATCAGCAAATACTTAAGGGCCAATGACTGGATCATTATTACAGCTCAGAAACGTTATGCAGCAATAAAGTCAGCTGAGTACCTGAATCTACTGACTGGCCAGGTTACACCTCCATCTGTCATCAGTGGGTTTTTCTCTTCCCTGTTGGCATGGGCATATTCCAGGACAAGAATGCCAAGATTCATTGGGTTTGAATTGTCAAAGAGTAGTTCAGGGAGCATGAGGAATCATTTTCACACATGACTTGGTCACCACAGAATGACCTTAACCTCATTGAAAGTCTTTGGGATGTGCTGAAGGAGGCTTTATGGAGTGGTTCAACTCACTTGTCAATACAGGATCTCGGTGAGAAATGAATGCAATTCTGGATGAAAATAAAGGGTGAGATATTGCATAAGCTTGTGGAAACAATGCCATGACAAATGTGCGCCATATTCAAAGCTAAAGGCGGTCCAACAAAAAATTCAATTGGTGACTTTTTTTTGGCCGGGCAGAACATATGAAGAATTTAATCCTGGACAACAACCTTCTCTTATCTGATATTTTATGAACGCTTTTGGCTAAAGGAGGCAGTTTTGTTTCTCTGCTGGAGTCCTGTCTTTCATTGGCCCCGTTCCAGTGCAGGTGCTCTGAACTTTGCTATTGTACCTGAAGCATGTGAGAAATGCATGTGAATCGTATTTCCCTTAGCAATGCACTTCCTCTACGAGTCTCCATCAGCATCACTTGCCAGGGAAATTTCAGAATATTTGCCTCAGTTTTATTTCCATGCAGGTTCTCCATTGTACATCGAGGAACACCCTTTACACCCTTCTTCCGAAACATTTTCTAGTCGCCCAAGCCCCGCCTGCCCCAAGGGCCCTACTGCTGTGACAAGCTGATTGTTTTTCTCATAACTCAGCTCTACTTTCTGTAAAATCTATAAATGCCTCTTTCACAAGAGAAGAAACATAGTTATGCTACAAAAATGTGGGAAATAAGGTATTTGGACAGTTCTGAATGGTGGACCACTGGTAACTGCACAGCTATAGGATTAACATGTGGCAGCAAACAGAAGATAAAAGAGATTCATCATCTTAAGCCCAGCCAAATATATGGTAGGTGTCACATTACTCTTAAAATAAATGAGCTTCCACAATTGCTGTAGTTTGAACAGTTTATTGAACTGGCATTACAGCCTCAGGAAACCTGCAAACACACTACACTTCCTAAACTCTCTCAACTTTATCTTCCATTACATTAACCTTTAACCACTGACATCACAGTGCATCGCATCCATTTTATTTATTCTCCCTTTCTTTGAGAACAAAGTGTATACTGCCTTTGTCTCTCCGGTTCATAATGGGTAGTTCTGCCTTTTTGCTGGAAGACCTGCCCTTTATAATGAATAGTAATTAAAGTTGGTGAGCTGTGAATCTAATTGGTATCTTTCTTTTACATATAACTTTGCACAGATCAAGCCTTTTAAGCTTTCTGACTTTTCTGTCCAGCCTGCTTCATGCTCTGGAGTGTGCATTGGAATAGTGGATGAGCTGTCCTCCTTTGGCTTCCATTGGCAGAAAAGGATGCTGGTGTATTTTCAGTGGGCTCTGGATCTACTTGACTAGATAAGGACGAGGGGTTCTCTATGTAGGTAGCACTAACTCCTGGACGGTTGGATCAATGATCCATACCTCTTGCTAGGTAAGTGTGGCTCCTGCTGCTTCACCCTTATCTCCTGTTGACCTTTCTCATGACTCTTCATCCGGTCACTTCACTGTATCTGTTCTGAAGAGTGGTTGTTTCAAAAGCAATAAATGCATAGTCAGAATGGGCTGTTTTTTTAGGAGATTTTAAGCAGCTTAAATGGCTATTTCATTCTTCCATTTACTCTGTGGTAACTTAGGGGATAGAAGTAACATACTTAAAGCTATATTAATCTGCTGCAAAGTGAGCCCATGGAAACTGTGATCCATTGTCTGCCTGCAGTGTTTCATGATACAGTCAAACCTCGTTACAACGTGCACGTGGGGATATTAAGAAAATGGACGTTATAAGGGTAGAACGTTGTATCCAAGTGCGCCAAAACTGCAGAGGAAAACCAAAAAAAAGCATGTATAAATCACACAAAAACTTTAATAGAACCGTAATTCAAGTAAAAATACAAAAGAATCAACATTGAAGAACACAATACACAACTCTACTTGCTGTAAAATAAACATTTGTCATTTTGCCTTCCCTTGCAGAGGTAGAGGGACCCTGCATACTGTCGACATGAGTGTGAGAGTGTGAGGAAGCTTTGGCCAGGTCTATTTCACTGTCTCCATAGTGACACTGTCACCTCTGGATAAATGCTGGAGTTTGGCAATGGCAGGTCTGCCCAGCAGTGCTGTATGTAGATGTTTCTGAATATAAATATCCTCTGTGGCATTTTCTGTTGTAGCTCTCTGTAACCCTAACAATGGCCATTTTGCCTCTGCCAAGCTCTCTATATCTGGTAGCACAGTGACATTCTGTTTCATTTGGATCCCTACAGGTGATGGATTTTTCCTGTGTCCATCGAGACCAAGAAAAAGTTTCCGTAGTCTTCTGTGGTAAACTGATAGATTCTGCAGTAGCTTTACAAACTTTCCCGTAATGTCCTTTTGTTCATTAGTGCGGCGCATGCCATCTTCAGCAGGACATTCTAGTTTTGAGTGCTTGTTTGAACTGTTTAGCTCCAGGGTGGCGAACCTGTGAGCCTCATGCTATTCTATCAGTGTTCTCAATTTTTTCCTCTGTCTTCAGAGACTTTTTACATTTTAGAATATATTTCTGATAAACCAAAATGCATTTGAATATTTGAAAATATTGCTGATAAATTTGCAAATGCCATAAAAAGATTTTGTGATTGATAGAAAAGTCCTACAAGCCAAGCATGTAGCTACAATGATGCATCCAGTGCTTGGTTGGGATTAGTGGCTGCTCTTATCAGAGATGCATTTTCCTTCCGGGGACACTCACACACAGTGCACATCTATGGGCAATAAAGTAATTCCAATTAACCTTGACATGTTTTTGGATTGTGAGGGAAAACCAGAGCACCCGAGAAACACCCCACAATGGCACGAGGATAGCATGCAAGTGCCACGCAAATTGCATGAGATTCCCTGGTCTCAGAAGTGTGAAATCATGACTCAAACTGCTAATATGGATAAAGACAAAATGATGCCCAACTTGCTTTATATGCTTAAATTTATATGATTACATTTAGTCTTAACTGACCTGCTCGAAAATGATGCAAATATCATTAATAATATGTTTGTTTGACTCAATCAACTTATGTCTGTGACTCATCTTCTTCTGCACTAAAACAAGTGAAGACAAAACATCGCGCTGTTCTAACAGACACAAGTTGTAACCACAACTGAGGCTCAAGAGTAGCTACAACTGAGTACAAGCTACACCTGAAAAGGATTGTGGCAAGATTGCTGTTGTAGTGTGGCATCCATATGTTGTGCAGCTCTTTGCAATGGTCTCAGATTTTCTTTTGGCTCTTTAAGCAGGAGTGTTCGGCGACCCCTGCTTTAGATCACGAGGGATATCTGATTATTTAACTGGGGTTAAATAAGAACCCAGTGGTGACATCATTCTTCCAGCCAGAGGATTTAAGACAATAACCCCCACCCCCATCACTGGTAAGGACCTGCAGAGCCCCCAGGCCCCAATTACATTTCTTCCAATTGTCTCTCTTTTGTAATTGTGCTTTCTACCGTCAACTCTTTGTCTAGCTGCAGCATTTACAAAAGCAAAGTTTCCCTTAGACTAACTAGGTATTAGATGATCACGGACGAGCTCATAATGTAACTGACCATAGCTGCAGTTTTATGCTAACAGTGATGAGTGCATCAACAGTTCTGTTTGGTTGTTGCACACAGCGATTAAACCTAGCCTGCTCATAGATTACATTCATCTTCAACGCAAAGAGTTTGTCAAAACCTTCTCTTACAGCCTTGTACTGCTTCCACGTTCGTCAGTTAGCGATAATCCTCTAAGCACGTCTTCTGCTTTATCCCCCATACAGTAAGCTAATGTACTTACCTAGGTTTGCTCAGATGATGCGTGGAGGTTGCTGGCAAGTGGAAAGCACTGAAATCCTCAGATCCACCACTCACACTCCTGTGGTTTAGGCATCTCAGATGCTTCCGGAGGCTGTCTGGGGAAGGTCAAGCTGGGGGCTGCTGCAACTGCTGTCATTTGCCAAAGAATTCAAAATCCTCATTACTGCTGGCACTATGTGTCGCGTCACTCTTTTAAAAAACTACTGCTGTAGTTTGTTTATTGATCTCACATTACAGTTTTAATGAACACGCTACGCTCCCTAAACTCTCTCAGATTCTTCCACTACCCAATGTAGCTGCTGTACTTAACACAAGAGGATTTGATTGTTAAATGTTGAGTTTTTGACATTGGACAATTCAGACTTCCTAGGGAAGTAAAATTCTTTTTGGAAAATATCATGTAATCATACATATGTTATCAGTTTTCATAAACTTTTTAGAGTCCATATCTGAAGCAGAAACTTCCATCTGTCTTTGTTTCTGTGTAACAATGTAGCTAAAATGATAAACATCTCAGTTGCGTTCTACATGTAGCGTTGAAGGAAATCTTACATAATAACTAAATGTTCTCAGGTCAATTTAGATTGCAAGCAGTTTGTCACAAGCCTCTGGACAATGGATTTGTTTGGAAATGTCATTCCTTACTCACATGCTCCTCCCTAGAGCATAAAACCCTTATATATTTTTTAATCTTGTATTTTCTTCCCTCTACTCAAAATGCTGTCCTCCAAGTAAACATTGATGGGCTGGATCATGTCATGCTTCAGTCAATCGTATGATTATTCTGCTATTCACTGTAATGACACGTGTTCATTTGTAGTACATAAAAGTTCTAATTTCCAAATACTACCTGTCAGATCAGATTAATGCATGGTGCTGCATGATTGGATTCTTCTGCACCAACAGAGGCATTAAAGTCCAAAACAAAATCCAGAAACGCCGAGTGCCTGTATTTACATGACAATGCTGTTAATGTGGACCTTAAATACAATTTCTTGAAACTATCATTAATCATATATCAAACAGCATGCAAAAAGTAGTTTTATTAGATGAGACACTCAATGTACAGATTGGGGTGATGGATGACAATTCAGCCTGTGGATTTTGTCTCCATTCAATTGATAATCATCAGTGTTATTAAATCTCCCAGTGATTGTAAACAATGAGAGAAATTAAATTTACATTCACCACATGTAGGGGGTAGTAGGGTGCTGTAATTCTGTAGGATATCATGGCCCAAAAACAAATTTTTAACAGAATTCTCAGTCCCTGCGCAACATAATTGTTCTCTCCCTGAATTCATTAAAATGTACGCTGCTTGGCAATGAACACAACCTCAGCAGTAACAGCAGTAAAAAATAATGCATTTATAGGAAGGTGCCGCTATGAAAACAATAGAGTTTATACAACCCTGTGACACTGCCAGAATGAGTTTAACACTCTTTACTGAACAGAATGAATGGGTTTTGTCACAGCAGTCTTCCGGGCTCCAGAGGAAAAGTCCGGTAAAAAAAGGGCCACTGGAAATTTAGTTTGAAACACAACTTCTCTATAAAAGAAATAAAAAGAGGGTACAGTGTAAATCTATTTATTTGCCTACTTAGCTTCTGATACATGGTTGAGCAGTGCACACATTTCATTGGCCTTTAATTACATTTTATTATAGCCCCAGTTTTACTAAACCATACTTCTTTAAGTAACTGACCCATTCAGTACTATATAAGATATGGCTGACATCAGAAATACCATGTCATGTGCTCTACAACAGGCCACTGGCACCCTCTCCAGTCACATGACATTTCTTGCCTGCATATCAGATTGTCCAAATGATAATGACGGGTTGAAAACAGTCCATCAATTCTAACCTACAACTCATAATAACCATAAGCATTATTTTTCTTCATTTACAAAAGACTTGCTTAAACTATTCCTAAAATCTGCACTAGAGCATAGGTCATTATGCATTTGGTCTGAGAGTAATGCCTCCATTAAAATAAATGTATGCATGATTTGTCCATGAAGGCATCGATATCATAATAAAAGGAAGGTTGGACTGCAATGGAGAAGCAGGGACACTTCAACAGACAAGTATTGATAACGTGTTATTCTGGCAAGGTTATTGATTGCTTAAGATGGAGCTGTCAAAAATGCAATTCTCTTTGCAATAGAACCATTCCTTCTCTGTTGCATGATTGTAAATTAAGGCATTCATTTGGGCACTCACTTTTAGCAGCTAGAATACTGGCATGATTATGTGCAATAACTCACAAATAAGGTAGTTTGGTATGAAGTATGAACGCAGGTGCCTTTTACCATTTTGTGGCTTGTCTGGCAACCTTCAGTTTGTGGCGTAAGGCGTTTCCATCAGCCCCTGTAAAGCATTACACCACCAAACCTCTTCCATGATTTCGATTTTTTTTAATGATTTCAATATAAACCACTTCAAACATCCGTGGTTCACGTTAGCATTTAATACAGCTTTGCTGCTGCACCTCTTGATGCACAGCGACTCTTTACCTACTTTGGCTTCACTTGGCCCAGTCTCTAGATGTATCAAAAGGGTAATGGAGTTTGAGACCCTTCCTCCCTATAATCTTCACGCCTCCCCTGGGTAGCATAGCAGAGATTGTATTGAAGCTTGTGAAGTAAAGCTCTGCACCAATAGAGCACAGGGGCAATAACAGAGTCCTCTGTACATGAGCTATAGATTGGAAGGTGGCGTTTGCTATTTATTACCAATGCAACATGCAATCCGACAGAATCATGCTGCATAACATTAAAGGAGCCCCCCCACCCCATCCCATCATGACCTATCACTCCCGTATGGGCTGTCAAGAAACTAAACAATTCACATGACAAATCATTTCATTTCAACACCAGATCCCAAATCTTAAATCTGCACCACTATCTCTCCAACAGACAGCAAGGAGGCCAGCTTTCATACTCACAAACAGTGCAAGAGCTCAGACTGACTCAGGCAGTGCCAAGAAATGTAACAATGAAACATTTTCATTGCCATGTTCTTGCATATCCATACAGTGAATTAGCACTTGCATCTCACTTTGATTCTGCATTTTGAAGTGGCACAGGCCCACTGTGATGCTGTGACAATCATACCACCCAGTTCTCACACCCCACCTTCACTTTTGTGATGTGACTCTGTGCGAAAGAAGTGAGAATTATAAAGGCAAAGAAAAGACAAAAAGTTTTTAAAAGTAAGAGTGATGATTTAGCACGGAACTGTCTTGGAAATGTTTTTAGGAATTTGGTGGACAACTTGAAAGAGAAGTCAGGACAAAATCCTAATTCGATACGTCAAACAATATGCATTAAAACTTTGGTTTCACACTGTAGAGAGACATATTATGATGTTCATCCTCTAGAAAATGATGTTTTGTCCTCTGCTGATGATGCATCTGACAAGTCCTATTGAGTTTACAACACAAGACTTAAGAAGGAGATTTGCTCCTGGGGGTGATGTGGAGATTGGAGCCTGTCGCCTTTCCAGACAGACGCAGCTGCATTTTCATGCAACTGAGCACTTCTGAACAGGATTTCCTTTAAAGAGAAGGTGCCAGCACATAGTGAGGAAAGATGATTAAAGCTTATTATTTCTTCATGTTTTTTAATTAAAATAAGATTAAATGTTAGTTTACATAGACCCAATATTTCCAACAATGATAGATTATGTCCATACTAAAATGAGAAGCATATGCACCATCATGCTGGCTAGACAGTATGGTTTTAAATTTGTACAATTTGAACCATGGATGGTTTTTCTTAAAATTTCAATATAAATGCTTCTGTACAAATGTAACATTTTTTCAAATAAGACACACCTTATGGGTTTCATTTGAACTTTGGGTGTAAAACGTCTTGCTTCAATCACACTACTGTGTTAACCCTTTGAACCCTATGTATTTTTGATCGTTTTTCTATCCCTTTGATTTTAGGTTAGCCACATGTGCTTTATGGTATTATTTTCAAGACATTCGGGGCTACTCAAATATGTTATAATTTGATGTGTAAATGCTAACGCAGTCTTGATATCATCCTTCTTATGAGGGAAAATTACTTGTGCCTACTGAAATTTCTCAATTTTTAGTCTCATCTAAAATAGAAATTTGCAGGCACTACAAATATAACCTAATATATATATATATATATATATATATATACACACACACACACACACACACACACACACACACACACAAATGTTGAGCTTATAGTCTCTATGATATGGGAATGCAGGGGTTTCACTTGGGACGGGACTCCTCACAGAAGGATATGGGCCTTTCTGAATGCAGTGAACATCTCTACGGATGGAAATATGGCTGCATGACATCACTGACTGCATGCATTCAGCGAACAGCTTATCACATATACCTGCTTATCAATGCAGACAGACGGCTCGACCTAACAGCCAATCATGAGGCTACAACTGAATATATGCACAACACAAATGGGGCCAAGAGGTTCACTTACTGCTTAGCTATGGTGTGTTACCTAAGCAGTTTTAAATGTGGCGTGATTGATGGTGCCATATGGGTAGTTGCAGCATCTCAGAAACAGCCAGCTTCCTTGGATTTTCACAGCTATTGTATACTGAATTTGCAGAAAATTGTGTGATAAACAAACAAACACAAAACCTCCGTCAATGGCATTTCTGTAGAAACAAACATGGGTCCATCCCAGTACTAGCTAGGAGCACCAAATATTATCTACTGAGTGCATATCCATACAACAGGCTATTGTATCAAACTGAGATAATGAAAAGTGGGGTCATATGTGAAGTGGTTTCATGGAGTTCTGGTGGAACAATACCACTGGGCTTTTAGTCACGGAGCAGTGGACGCAGAAAGGAATAATGGGAAAGAAATATATATATTCAATGAATAAGCATTTAGCTTAAAGTATGTGGAAAAACAGCATATGTAAGCAAAAGTCTTTGGACCTTCTCTGTTTGGAGGGGAACTTTTTATTCCTTATGCAAAACTGTGAATACATTGAATGGTATGAACTTATAAAATGACTGCCAAAGGAAGTGATGCTTTAGAGCAGAATGCCTCACACCTGACATTAACCCTGATTTAAGCTAAAACGGCAATGTCCAGCAGCATGGTATTTCATATGGATGATATGACTGTCTTGCAAGGTACCGCCAAGGGGTTTTTGCCAGGGGTCCAGGGCTGCTAACAGCCTGTTAGTTTGCTAATCGGATCCACGATAACGGCAAAGGATGTTTTAATCAATAAGAACCCCAATACAGTGCAATTGTCGAGACACGGCTCAGCGGTCAGAGTGGATTAGAGGACAAAAGTAATCATGGAAAACAATGGCTAGTTATTGAGACCCCCCCCCACTGTCCACCTTGAAAAAATGTAGACTCCCTTTGCTTTGTGTTCCTACCCTAGCATAGTGTCTAGGAAAATATTAGGATACGTGACCTGACGTGACACACACACACACACACACGCACACACACACAAACACATACACACACAAATTTATGTGTTTATTAAATGCAGCATAAACACTGTTCTTCTCTATATCTGCAGGTCAGTGCTCATCCCTTTCAGGTCCTCCAGGTGCTGCTGCAGAGAAAACTAACAGGACTTTTCTGACTTTGAAACCACCAAGCGGCCGTGATGTTATTGCAGTCATCTCTGAAATGGAATTTGCCCCTCATGGGAGGATTCCACTGTTTGCTCTTTTAATGGACATTTGACAAAAACTGCAGATGTATAACATGTATATGCAGTAACCTTTCATTTATGTACTTTGCGTGTGCAGTGCAATCACAACAACATGTGGATGCTATTTTCATTTCTTTATGCTATGCTATTATATATATAATGGATGATAAAAATAAAGTCATATAAATTACACTTTAGCAAACTTTTTGAACTTTATAATCCTATAAGGATTTAAAACAAATTAAATTATATTCTAAATAACTGAAATTTTTAGCATGGATCACCCTGAAATAATTTCTTTTTATTTTATTTTTGTTTTTCAATGCATCGAACATTGATTTTCCTAGCCTTCACAGAGCTGCTTCCATAGCAACTAGCAGAATGGATTTCTGCATTTCCCTGAGAACATGGGGTTTTTTGCACATCCATTCTCTGCTAAATACAGCTTCATACTATGCACACTCGCTGTGGCAGTAATGAACTGATTGAATATATCTGAATTTAATACATGCCAGATAAGGTTATTATACTGCTGGGGATGAGAGAAATGTACCTGTTTAAAGCAAATGACCTGGGTTTTTCTATTATTTATAAATGTAATGTTCATTACTGCTTAACAGCTAAATAACTTGTAAATCATGTAATAAAGATAATAAAATATCCATCACCCATCTTATTCTGGTCAGGTTCATTGGGGAATAGTGTGTGTGTGTGTATGTGTGTGTGTGTGTGTCTGTATGTGTGTGTGTGTGTGTGTGTGCGTGTGTGTGTGTGTGTGTATGTGTGTGTGTGTGTGTGTGTGTGTGTGTGTGTCCTGCGATGGGTTGGCGCCCCATTCCGGGTTGTTCCCTGCCTTGCGCCCAGAGGCTCTGGACCCCCTGCAACCCTGAATAGGACAAGTAAATAGGACCCTGAATAGAGGGTTACAGAAAATGGACATATGTTTTGCTAAATTTTTGCTAACTCACTGCTGTTGAATTTCTCAGTGGAGGAGAAGCAGAAAGGTGTAATGCAGGTTTGCACAGCATGAACCCTACAAATATTTATGGTGTGCCATTCAGTTACATCATATCCATCTTGGAAAGTACAATGAAATGAATGACTACACATCCTTACACAGGGCACAACCTAAATTCAACAGTAGATATTTGACATGGAAAACATTATGCTAATTGTACCTGTGAGTTGGTTACGGTTGATGCTGGTTACAGTCAGTCATAATTGGCAGTTGGGGAACATTTTGGTTTAGAAATAATTTACACCAGCACTGGTGAGAGGGTAGTTGATAAGACCTAGACTATCCTTTGGCTCTTTTATATAATAAACACAACCAACATGCAAATATATTTGAGACAATATCATCCAAGTGTGTGTACAGCGACAGCAAGGCAGAAACAGCCTCCTCATACCATTTAAGACATTTTTACTAGGAAATAATAATTAGCATGTTTGTTAATCACTACAGATACTCAGTAGTACCGAATGCAGGATTTAGTTCGTTATGATTCTTATTATGCAGTGTTATTTTTAAATTTTTATACATTTTGCATATTTATTTTACAATGTGTAAATAAGTGTCTCTTAGGTATTGTTATTCAGACACACTGACAACAGATATATTGCCTTTGTTTTACAATTGTTCCTATTTGTGTTTACACTTTTCCCGAAATTGCACTTTACTGTGAATCCAAAACCGAGGTTTGGACAGAACCACGTAGTGAACTGTCACAAATGTATTTCCAGGCCATTTTTAACTGGAATATCAAAATCACTTTGTAGGCTGTAAAGATTGTGCTATGGGTAAGATGTTGCTAAAGAGCCTTGAATCTGACAGATTCAACCCGAATCCTAATCATTACACCCTTAAACCCTACCCAGCCCTAACTTTAACTATAAGTAACCAAACAATACTAGACATTTGGCATTTTTACTTTTTTTTATTGCCTTCACAGATCTTTATGGGGACCTGAAAAATGGTCCCCAAAACATAAAATAACACATCTTTATCACATTTTGTGGAAAATTTGTTCTCCACAATGTAATTTAAACATAATCCAGACACACACACATGCACACACAGATCTCAGAAAAAACAATAAAGGGAACCAAATGATCCAATAATCCAGTAATTATGTACACTGACACATTTAATTAGAACAATATTTATTCATTTCCAAACGTCAAAAGAAAAATAGTAATTTGTTCACCACTGATTTTCAGAAGTTTTTAGGGACAGACTATAACTCTTATACATTTTTTTTCAGGAGAGCATGAAACTCTTAAATCTCTAAAATTATAATAGAATCCAAAATAAACTGCTTGAAATAGGTGTCAAGCCCCTCAAAATATATTAAAATGTGCAGGGAAGATAAGGTATATTTAGCAAGCACCTTAGTTAATAGCATAGTGCCTTAACATTAATACATTTAGGTGGTGGCCATGTGCGTCTTTGTGCCCCCGGACACCTCAGAATAAATATGGGTGGGGGTAGATGGCTACACACTGATATTTTGCACAGTACTGCTATATAAATGTGTGTACACAGTGGAACATGTGTAGAAGTGCCCTGTAAAGCTTGGAATCTACATGACAGTAAATATTGCATTATTATTAGTACTTTTACTGATACATTACAATTTCACTAACAACAGTTTGTTTAATGCTTGTTCATTTTCTTCTTTCATTGTCTTTCAATAAAAAATCGATCACTAAAAAAACAGCTTGCTATTTTTGAATGAGTCTTAAGCAAATTGGAAGAGATTCCATTAAGCTATAATGATGGGATGAGAGAGATTCAAGTGCAGTAGTGCTACGATTTCCTAATCACAATCCAAAATTCATGGTATAAACAGGCAGCAGGTTCCAAAGCAGGGACTGGTGGATAAGGAAAACCGAATCCAAATCTCGATCCAAATCCATAGTCCAACACAGGCAGAATATCAAAACGTCAGGTACAAACCAAACTCTCAGTATAGTCAGACGATATTTAGGGTCTTATACCTTGTCAGGTTGATGAACTACAACTGTGCCATTAGCATTCAGGGGAGCTGAAGCCAGCTGGGTGTGGCTAGATGGAAACTTTGTGTGATAGGAGCAAAAAAGACAGAAAGAAGATAGACTTTCTCATTAGACACTTTTTTGTTGAAGATGATTTTCAGAATCACAAACTATTAAGTTAAGCTTTTTGAAATCTTCCCCACTCTTGTCTTGGTAGCAGTAACTTGGCCCCAGATTATATTTAATTATCCTGATTTATTTTTAAATACCTCCAGATCATGTTAGACAACCTCAGGTACGAGTCTACAGAAGAGCAAGCTCTAAAAAATGACTGCTTTACAGTCTAAACTCTGTCCGTGTTAATGCTAAGTCATGATAATATACTTTCACTTTCATTCCTGTATTTGTACAAAAAAAAAGTCATTGAATTCTATTAACACATGGGTTACACTTTACTTAAAGTACTAGTGTATAATGCATTATAGATACCTTCATAATGCATTATAATCAGAGGTGGAGATTTCAGGTCCAGAAAGTAAAAATCCAAACCAGG
>JABJVQ010000015.1:21103070-21122845 GCA_026770845.1 Campylomormyrus tamandua | reverse complement strand
ATGAATGCATTATAATGCATTATGAAGGTATCTATAATGCATTATACACTAGTACTTTAAGTAAAGTGTTACCAAAACATGTTTAGAACTCTATGTCTAGAGAGTCCACTGATTAAACCTGTATTTCTTTTATATCACTTGAAAGTCAAAGAATGTAAGAAATTAAAAAAGCTACTTAAATTTGAGTTTGTTTAACCTTTTAAGAAGTAAAAACTATTGGTAACACATCACTTAAGGCCATGTTTTTAGCAATAAAATTTTTAGCAAATAAACACATTTACAATGCATTATGATGCATTCATAAAAGATTATAAACATGCATATAAATATTCATCAAAAGGTGTAACACATTCTGGCCATGATTATTATGCGTTATGACTGCCTTATAAAGCTCTCATCTAAAATAGATATCTTCTTAACTTGGAATGAAAGCACAAACTATATAAAATTCCCAGAAATACATGGGTCGTTAGTGTACCAAGTAAGCTACTGATGTTAACAGTGGTTGGCGCAAAGCTTAACATGAGTTATGTCAAAATAATGATATATTATTTCGAAATAACAACTTACTATCTCGTTATAACGACTTATGTCGAAATAATGACTTACTATCTCGTTATAATGACTTATTATGTCGAAATAATGACTTATTGTCTCCGAAAAAAAATTCATCAAATGCAGTTCAGGGCTTCCGTAGAATTTGATCTCAGGTGTGTACTTTAGTTCTAAATGTGTGTTTGTTTCATCATCTGTTGTTGATGATTTGTAGCATGCAAAATGCCAAAAATTGAAAAGAAAATGGAAGAGTCAAAATCAAGACCTCAACATGCTGCAAGAAAAGGAAGATCTTGTAATGACAGTTGAAGATGTTGCAATCTGCATAAAAATATATTCACCCCTGTTAATATTATTATGTTAAATTCCTTGTGCTCTTGGAACCCAAGAATAAAGCTCACACAAGCATGCTCAACTTAAATATTTCAATTTTAACAATAATGTCTTGTTATCCACATTTAAATAGCTTTTTAAAAAAAATTATCTGAAGAGACATGAAGCAAGGGATTAGCTAAAATAACTACATGCAACATTAAGAAATGCAAATTTACAGCTAGAATGTCTACAGATGATGTATGCAAACAAATATATCACCCAGCAAGTAGGGATGATTTAACACACACATTCAACATGCAGACACATTTATAATACAGTGCTAATATAATATACAGTGGAGTAGTTGCCATTGGACAGCATTATTTCCTCACAGTAACTATCCCTATCGGTGGAGAACGTTTCTGCTTGAAACATCAAATGTTCTGCATAGGACAAGAGAAACGAAAGATGTTTATTGGCAGAGAAAAGGTCGGCTTGTGTGAGCGTAACACAGACAGGCATCCAGAGCACTGGTGGTGAACGAAAAACAGGGTATTCTCTAGCATATAAAACTCAGTTAATGACTAGGAGCAACTCATCAACAGGAAGTATACACAGCCTCCATCCATGTAATGCTATTAGATGTATCAGTCACTGTTTATATTTCTTATTTATTTATTTACCTTAATTCTGACTTTCAGAATGGTTCATTTTCCCTTCTAAATAACATCCTTTATTGTGTGCAGGTTCTCCCTGTACTCAAGAGCAATGACATGCTGTTAATAAGATGAAGCACGATACATTTTCATAACAATCTTCTAAGAAATGAGTTTAAATTTATTAGTTCAAGGGAAAGGTCTTAGATGATTGATAAAAGTACTCCTTAAATTCCTCTCCTTGTGTATGTACAGAAAGAGACAATTGTAGGAGAAACTAGAGGATGGTCTTGCAGGGATCAAATCAATATTTTCTCCTACCACTTAATTGCTCTGTGGAAGCCAAAGGTTTTCATTAGAAGACTGGTCAAACTTTTAATATAACTCAGCCCCTTGTGAGTTTTATTTCCCCTGACTTGGCTTCCGTTTATAAGATTAATAGTTCTGGGAAACATTTTGGTCTCACGCAAGACCTGCCACAACACTGTTGATATTTTATGAGAATGATTTACAAACGCACAAAGCATAATTAAGTTCCCTCATTTCCATTAAGCTGCTTATAGGATTATATTATTTAATGCACCATATTTGATGCAGAAATTATTTAAAACAAAAGTTTCTAAATCCTCTTTTCTAATGTCACCTTTCGCCCTTTTTTTTCCAGACATGCTTGCAATCCTGAAAAGTAACATGACTGATACAAATTTGCTGGCATCATTAATCAGAATTGAAATCAGTTATAACATTATTATAGTTCTTAAGCATGCTGCATCAGTGGATGTGTTTGTAGTTTATAATTACTGTCTTGGAGCGTTGTCACATATGCTTCCAAAGGTATTTAGCATTTCATTTTAAATTTCTTTGAAAAATCACAACATTGTACTTTTGGCACATACTTCATTGCCTGCATATTTTTCCACAGGTCGTATTGACTTAAGTAAGTCTTTAAAGTAGGCTAAAGCTTCCATTAATATGTACACTTTAATTTACATGCAGGAAGTTCAGATCAAAGGACCCACACAGAAGATGTATTCAGAGAAATATCATCAAACTTTAGATGCCAGGCAGTAATTTACAAGACTTCACATGACAATATGAAACCATTCAAATAACAATTGGAATAGTAGCTTCTAAACAAACTGTAAAATATTTTTATGGTGTTTTGCTGGCATGCCTTTGGGCACTTGCCAGGCTGGCACTGTAAATAAGAATCTGTTCTTAATGCTTTGCCTGGTAAAATAAAGGTTTAAATAAATAAATGCCTGTCATGTTTAAGAGATACTATGCTATGGTTCAACTTGAGGCATGCACTGTGCACCATTCTTTCTGTGAGATTTACAACTGTGTACATTCTTTGTGATTTAACAGCGTTCCTGTGTTTTTGAACAGTTACAAATTGCAGTCACTTTCTATGACTGAGCACCTCAGTGATCAATTGACAACATTTTTTCCCTCAATATGTTCCAAGTTCTGATACAGTCTGACTTAATATGTGGCTGTGTGAGTGAACATGTGATTGAGGGTTCAGGGGTAACAAATAAAAATAAATAGTCATGCTCAATTGATTCTCCCCCTGAGATGGACTGCAGCCTCAAGCTCACATTTTCTTACAGTCACATAATGTCCTTGACTTCCAAACATTGGCCATGATGGTCACGGTTCTCAAAAATGACTGGTCACACAGTCAACACAACATTAATAGCATTGCATCATGAGGTAACAAATCACAGGATCAAACACTCAATATCAGGATCTATCATTGGGGTGCTCGACTGTTTTGGTCTTACATACAAATGTTACAGTAACGCTTTCTGGGAATCCTATGTCTATAAGAAGCTATGAGCATATCCAAAACACATTATAACTCATCCATAGAGCATTTTTAAACATGGCTATAAATGTCTGGTAACGCTTTACATTAAGTGCACCTTCATAATGCATTCATTATGCATTTATGGAAATGCACCTTCATAATGCATTCATAGAACATTGATAAGTAGCATGCAAGTACACCTTAACATCCTAACATCTCTTAACAGCTTTAAAATACATTAATAAAAAACATTACATGATTATACAATTATGTTTGCTATTATTATATAATGTTTGTCATTACAGCTGTTAAGGGATTTTAGGATGGTATGGTATACATGATATTTTTGAGTGTTTTATTAATACTTAATGAATACATTATGAAGGTGCACTGAATGTTTTATGAATGCAATATAAAAGCATTATAAAGGTGCAGTTAATGTAAAGCGTTACCAAATATTTATAAAATGCATAACACAATATTGTGATGTTTATTATACATTATGAATGCTTTGTGAAGCTGTTGCCCATAATGTACTATAGATACCTTGATAATGCAAGTACAAAGCAGCCTTAATTCTTAAACTTTTTTATTATTTCATTATAATACTTTATGAAGTTACCTATAATGCATTAAAGACGAGAGCTTCAAAAATTGAAATAAAGCATAATTAACATGGCTATAATATGATATGCCATTTTATAAATATCTATAGCCAGGTTTATAATGCTTTATTACTGCATTATAATGTATTATAAATGTGTACATAGATTTTTTTAGACATGGAATTCATAGAAAATGTTACCAATGTTACTAATAAGATGAAGCTTTTGATCAAACAAAGCCTGAACTTTCCCTTAAATAAAACCAGACTGAATGTGTCGTATTTGGGATCATGCCTTAAGTATTAAGAGAAGAAGAAATGAGTGCAATGCTTAGACAAGCTGAAAGTAAAAGAGGAAAAAGGAGACCTGGCAGTGAGATGGTCTCAAGCAACACAATATGGACAGTTATGGAGGAATGCCATCTAGTCTGGTGACGTATTATCAATATATATATAAATATTGTATTTTGTCTCTCAGCCTCCAAAACATCTAAACTCTGATGCCCAATCCTGCGGCTCTTTTTAGCTCTTCCCAAGACCCAGCGCCAATTTTTTTCCTGTGTGTTTCCAGTATGCTGTAGCTACCTTAAAAAGCTGTTTTTTGTTTTCTTTCCTTGGCACTATTTTTTTTATACCTGCATCCACCCTGGTACCCACATAAAGTACCCATGTGATCCTGTTTGCTTTCCCTCAGGAAACAAGATGTTCAGTACTGATTTTTTCCTGATTGAAAGACAGGACATATTAAATGAGCATATTAAAGAGCAATAAGGGGAAACAGGTCTCTTTCTGAGCCGTCTTGTAGAAAGATTTCTGCCTTTATCACTGCTGATAAACTGGATATACTGTAGCCATTAGGCCGACATGGCAAATTTCCATGGAGCCAGCAGGAAAGAGGACAGATGAGGTCATTGTGCAAATTGTCAATGCTGTGGCGTGCCTTGGAGCCGCATGGCCAATCTGTAGCTGAAGCCCTAGATTCAGAAAAAGTGCCCTCCTACAGTACTAATCTTTGAAGCTACCATATTAGCCAAATATTTTAGCACCTATCTTCACAAGCTTTAATGGTTTATGAAAAATCCCTTACACAGTTTTCACATTTTGTACCTTAAAGCAATTCATGTGTCTTATATAAAAATCCTCCATACTTCTCAACTCTATCAAACTTAACTAAACTAAATGACTAAAATGAAGCTAAACTGAATAAAAAAATTCGATTTAAACCATAAAAAAGCAAGAAAGTTCTAAAGCAAGTTAAGCAAATGCACTAATCTGGACAAAGGTACAAAAGGAAATGAAATCTCAGATCATCCCTATGAGCTCAATCTTTACTCGGTCATTCAGAACTGAAAGGTGCATTGTACTACCCAAACACTACCTAGACTTCACAGTCCCACCAATCTGAGCAGCTGAGCAAAAAGCAAACTGGGTAGAGGCACAACTCTGGGGCCAATTATAACTCTGAGAAGCATGAAGCTCAGTATTGAGCTAACACTGAAGTATACCTAGTTTAAAAAGTACAGTCAATAAAAGAACTATAGTGCCAAAACCCCAAACCTCAGCACTCAATCTGCCAAAAAAATCTGTGCAAGAAATATTGTTAGAGAAGAAGAAACAAATTATGAAGATGCTCTTCTATGTTAGGTGACTTGTTTGGATGCATATATACTGTTTTCCCAAAGCTCTCCAGTTTTTTATTGAATTGTGTTATTTGCAATACAATTGTTTGGTTTAATGTCCCTGGATTTCGCTCATTTTGTGTGTTTATTCAGTATCACTATTTTGATACTGAAACACATCTGGATCATCTTGTAAGATAAATGTCCTGAATTCAATAAAAGCACTCTGGCTGGATGGGGAAAATGCAACGCACCGGTGTAACCCAGAACGGAGTATTACAAAGTTAAAAACCATGTGTTGGCAAGACCTTGCTTTAGGGATTTTCTCCTTCAGTAAGAAGAACATATTCAATGGACAGAAATCTGTTTCTTTTAATAGGAGGGAAATTTACTTTTAAGCAAGACAGCGAAGTGGCTCAAGAATAAGAAAGTGAATGTATTTCAGTCTCTTCATCACTAGAATCTTACTGTGAATCTGGGCAGGCTTTAAACTGCTGTTTGTAAGTTATCCCCAAGCAACATCTACAAAACTTCCATGAAAAATTGAGAAATATGGTATTAAACTGGGGTGCAAAGATAGACAGTAAGGCTGTAAAATTTGCCAAACTGCTGCTACTGAATTCACAATTCACCTAAAATTTTTGCACAGTTCTTTATCTTTATTTTCATTTTGTGTAAGGAATGGGATAAGAATGGAGACGATGATAAAACTACCCCCACCCCCCCATTTCACACAGGCAATTTGTCTTTTGAAGACACACACAAGTTGGTGTACCTATCTAAATGGGGACCGTCCATTCATTTCTATTGGGAAAAACCCTAATCCCAATCACGACACCCTTAACCCCTACCCATCCCTAACCTTAACTATAAGTAAACAGCCCAAATACAAGACTTTTGTAATTTTTACTTTTTTGATTGCATTCACAGATTTTTATAAAACTGAGGTTATCCAAATGAGGACCTCAAAAGATGTCCCCAAAAGTAGGGAAATTTCAGGTTTTACTACATTTTGGGGACAATTTGGTCCCACCTTGGTATCACCTATTTTACCCCTCACACTTAAACACATATAAATTTGAATAAATAAATATGTATAGCTACCACTGCATATATGTTCTCATGGTTATACCAGAAGAATCCTGAAAATTAAGTAGTTTAACCAGTGTGTCCTAACTTTCAGAGATTCTTCTTTCTTTGTTTAACAACCCCCCCAGGGGGTATGCTGATAGAAGGATCAATCAGACAGATTTAAGATTTTATGTCATTATAAATCATTATATTTTAACCAAAATTGTTATATAAATGGTGTGTATTAGACATTTGATCTATTTGTTTTGTTGCTAAAAAAAAAGTGGAAATCATCAGGGGGGCCCAGAGAGTGTGCGGCCCTGGGTTGTTTGCTCCTCTGCCCCCCCTCCACATTTTGCCTCTGTATTTCCACTCATCAACTGTTCTCCTAAGCGAATACACATGTTCATAAATAAACTGACTGCTGCATTACCCTTTGTTTAATAATCCATGTCCTGTCCTGAGAGGGAGCTTTGTGCTGACTTTTGTAAATCAGCACAAATGAATGTCCCCATTCATACTGGGCAATGACGAAGGCACCTCTGCTATGGGGAGATGCCAGTCTGGTCCACAGCCATTTTATCACCTGGAAGTGAGCCACCTCAGATGGATTTGCCAGATCATTGTTTTCATCAAAGGTGTCTCATTGGAGATGAATCGCAAAGAAAAATGTCATGATAACCTTTTTCATTACATATGATGCATTGGACACCCCAAGTATAATCTGTCCGTCCATCCATCCATCCATCCATCCATCCATGCATCTTTTTTCTGTAACTGCTTATCCTATTCAGGGTCGCGGGGGTCTATCTCGGAGGATCCTGGCACACCCCAAACATTAACAAAAGTATGCAGTTCATACATGTAGTGTCTATCATTATGTCCTTGTCCCTGTTGTAATTATTATTGAGACGGTGCATAAATTAGAGAAAAACGGGAAAATAAATGTTTTTTTGTGCGAAAATGATTTATGCCTCCTTTCATCTAAAACTGCAATAGAGCTGCATTTTGGAGTATAGGACATCTCTTATTCACCGCAGTCTTAAAAAACGTTGTTTTTTCCATGTCTTGTTGCCAAGGTAACTTGCTTTTTGCGTGACAGGAACTGGATTTTAGCCTTCATCCACTTAAGACTAACAATGTTTCACTGGTAAATAAAATCCATCATCCCTTTCATTGGCTGGGAGGTTTTTCAGTCTTATTAGCATGATGCCTGGGCTAATTACTTAAAAGCTTTAAAAATATTTTTATTTTTTTATAATGGTCAGCATGAGGGGTTGAAGTAGGAGATTTGATGTTTCTTAAAAGTCTCACCAGCCAGAAATATCACAACCATTATCTAGGTATATTTTTTAAATGTTTTACATCCATCCATCCATCCATCCATTATATGCTGCCTATCCAGGGCTGGGTTGTGGGGGGGGGCAGTCTAAGTAGGGATGCCTAGACCTCCCTCTGACCAGCCACCTCCACCGGCTCCTTTGGGGGATACCAAGGTGTTCCCAGGCCAGCCGAGAGAAATAATCTCTCCAGCGTGGCCTGGGTCTGCCCTGGGGTCTCCTCCTGGTTGGACAAGCCCAAAACTCCTCCCCAGGGAGGCATCCTAGATAAATGCCAGAACCACCTCACCTGGCTCATTTTTGAAGTGGAGGAGCAGCAATTCTACTTTATTCTCCTTCTGAATGTCCAAGCAGCTCCCCCTGTCCCTGCGGCTGAGCCCCGACACCCTGACACACGCTATGTAACAAGCAGTCATGTCTCAGCAGCACCAAGTCCAAGTTTCCACTCCCTCTAAGCTATGCCTGAAATGCCAGAAATGGCAGTATCTGTATGGAAGGTTTTTTTTTGTTTTGCATGCAACTCTGCTGCTGATTGGATAGAAGACTTTCAGCACTTGGTGCCTTCATAGGTTACCAATGACAGTCTGTGATTTGTCTCTGATGAATCAAGTTTCCACTTGTGGTCTTTTAGTTAGGCCATATACTTCTTTTGTAAAAACTGTAATTAGGAAATTTGATTTTGGAAAGTTCACAACTCTATAATAAGCAAAGCAAGGGTAAAAAAAAAACTTTCTTTGGTAGTTTTTGAGACTTAGGGTATGATATCAATAAATTGTTTTTACATGAATGTCCTTGGAAGGTCACAGCAAACAACTTTGTATAATACTCCTTTATTCTGTGACAAAGCTGCAAATATTTATTGAGTGTTTCATGAGTCATGAAAGCATTCGTTGGAGACGAAAGCTACTGCCTTTTAAAGTCACTCGCTTTCAGAATCTACTTCTCTTTTATGCTCATGTTTTCTCTAACAATCCTACTACTGATCAATGGAGCTTGTTGCAGATATGAAGAATTTATTAGGTCCCCATAGAGGTTTTAAATCTATATTTATGTGACAGAATGACATAAGTGGATCCAGGTGCTGCAGAAACTGCATCCAGACAATGACAATAAGTTAATGGCCAGGGATAATAAGAGAAAAACCAAATACAAATTTTTTTGTCACAACCCTGACAGTAGATTTTAGGGTAGGAAAAAGCATCTCAGAAGAAGGAATCATTTCCAAGACACAAGGCAAAGCCATCCATCCATCCATCCATCCATCCATCCATCCATCCATCCATCCTTTTTCTGCTGCTTATTCGTGGTCAAGTTTCAGGGGCTGATATTTAAGCAGGGATGCCCAGACCTCCCTCTCACCAGCCACCTCTTCCAGCTCCTCCAGGGGATACCAAGGTGTTCTCAGGCCAGCCCAGAGATATAATCTGTCCAGCGTGTCCTGGGTCTTCCCCAGGGTCTCCTCCCAGTTGGACAAGCCCAAATCATCCAGGAGGTATCCTAGGCAGATGCCCAAACCAGCTCAAATGGCTCCTTTCAATGCAGTGGAGCACCAGCTCTACTTTGAGCCCCTCCCAAATGTCCGAGCTCCTTATCCTATCTCTAAGATAAAGCAAAAAATAACCAAACAAAAACATAACCAAAAGTAAGCTTCATATGCAACACAACACCTCACAAGGAGGTAACTAAGGTAACAAGATCTTAATATACAGAAAAAAGGTGGTGAGCAGTAGGTTTGTTTGTCACATGTAGAACAGGGACTACACACTGGAGATGCAGTGGACAGTTTATTACACCAAAATGCAGTGAAGCTGTGCAAAAACAGTAGTGATGGGAAAATTACCATTGTGTTGGAGTGTGTATGTATATTTATCTTACTTTTAAAATTGAAAACTTACATAAAATTAAAACACATTCTACAGCATGGAACAAGAAATTATATGTTCTATCCGACTTTTGATTGAATGATTGGATAATTATGATGATTGTAAAGCGATAGATCAAATACTAACATGGAAATTATAATAACTGAAGAAGCAAAAGAATGTAATAATAATAATTATTACTATTGTGACAGAATTGACCATGGGAAAAAAACAATGATTAACAATATGAATTATTATATTACAAAACTGTCTTTATTCATCTATTTCAGGGTATTTAGAACATCATTACAAAAGCATGTAAGCATAACTTAAGGCACTGAATTCATAATATTTTCAATGAAGATATGATAGCCCTAATATACAATAATAAAAAAATAATAATAATATAATCATATAAAATTTGTTATTAATGTACATTAAAGCTGTTAAGGTATGTTAAGATGTTATGGTATACTTACATGCTGTTTATTAATGTCCCATGAATGCATTATGAAGGTGCACTGAATATTCTACAAATGCATTATAATAGCATTATGAAGTTTCAGTTAATGTAAAGGGTAACCAAACGATAATGCTGGCCAATGACACACATTTTGCACAGACTTAATCAATAACCTGGTTTTTAAAAACCACCTGGACCAGAGGGTGCACAGTGATCAGAAAGGTTTATTTGCTGTTTATTTTCTGCCCGCTCTAGGAATTAGTAATGCTTGATATCTTCATGTAATAGACTGAACTTGAATGCTTATATTTTGGCCTATATTTAGGTGTGAGAAAATGATTGCAAACCCTTTGGAATTATCTAAATTTCTACATGAGTGGCATTTAAACTGTGCCCTGATCTTTATCTAATTCTTAATGATATTTTAAAATCCACTTAACAAGCAACACATGCAGCCTTTTAGAATAGTCAGTAATATCAACATTTCAAACAGCAACATTTTAGTTTGAAGTGTCATGATAATTGGAATGCAAAGAAGAGAGCTGTCCACAAAGAAAAATATTACTTTGAATTTATATTGTTTTTTTTTTTTTACTTATTTTCCAGCATCTTCTTTATGGACTGGGTGACTTCAAGCTCACATGGGAAATGGTTGATGAACTGGTGGAACTTTAATTTGGAAGAATGGCCTCCCAGATTTAAACCTGGCTGGTGAACTGCGATTGAACGTAGGCTTCATAGCTGTTGCTTTTGCTCTTTATTATGCATGAGTGAAGTCTAATCATGTGCTACAGAACTGAACATAAGAAACAGCCTGATCTTAATCTCACTAGCGATGTAAGAATTGGATGTGCATAACATGCAACGTTGGTATTAATATGGGACATTCTCGAGTCCTATAATAGACTTTAGCCATTTTTCGAATTCAGTACAAAATACTCCTCCTCGCGTTGTGAAGTCATTCATAAGAACATAAGAAATTTACAAATGAGAGGGTTCCCATCAAGCTCCTTTGGGGAGAACTGGTACCAATTTTTACACCCATGGAAAACCAACAGCTTGAAGTACTGTACTTTTGGTACTTTCTCAACTGTGATCCCATTCCTGGGAACAAATTTGTCAGCATATTCAGCTGATTCTGTCACGACATGAGGAATGGATGACTCAAGGGCTGGAGTCAGCTTTATTGAAGGGAGTGTATTGAGCTCAAGGAACATAGATATGAAATCAACAAGATCCCAACGGATCAAAAACAGGCACAGGAATGGTTTAACAGGTGGGGGCCATTGACATTTTTCCCTCCTCATTTTTTCTGACTTTTCTCACTAGTTATGCATTTAGCATTTTACAGTCAGTCTCACTAGTGGACGCATGAGGTGATACCTGGACCATAGTGAGGTTGCACAGGTCATCCAACTCCTCCAGGATGGCACATCAATACCTGCCATTGCCTGAAGGTTTGCTGTGATGAGAGAAAGAAACTGTAGAGATACATCCTGGGGTTTGTAAGCCAGAAGGTCAGTCTTAGGGGTGCAGAAAAAAGCAGGCAGACATGCAGACACAGGAAAGCAGGGACACACACTTGTACAGGGGAGGAGTTTGGAAAACATGCTCACTGAGCATCAGGAATCATAACACCAGAAAGTATTCAGGTGGAGATTCAGGCACTCTGGAAAGACCAGGGATCAATAGTAATGCTCAGTATCTGCACATAAGATTATTCTTCGCACTGGGCAGAGAGATTAGCCATGGGAATGAGCAGCAGCTGTTACGCTGCATTCCATTTACCTCGGAGATCGGAAGTCAGGGCTGGGAATGACGTCACACCCAAGTTAACCACATTTCAGTTCAAGTCAGAAAGCCATTTAGTAATACCAGGGACCTGTTTCAAATTGCAGGATTTCTTGCTTAGCCAGATAATTTGAGGCACCTTAGTTTTGGCCTTTATCTTCGTTCATTAACATTTAGCCAAGCTACCTCGAATCTGACAAGTTATCCGACTAAGCAAGAAATCCTGCTTTCTTAAAGAAGTCCCAGTTCTAGCCAGGTTCATTGTTAGTCATTGTTAGCAATACTTACACAGTTTTTTGTGCATACAAACAGCAGAGCAACATGTTCAGAGAAAGCAGTTGGACAGTACCGTGCCTACGATTCATTTTGTAAGCCACAAATAAGCCGTAAGTCCTAATACATAGCTACAGCTTTCACTTCTGTTGATGAAGGGCACAGACATCTTGAATTCTGAGGTTGGGCATTCAGAGGTTCCTACAACTTTCCAAGTCAATACTCCGACTTCAGGGGGCATTCCAGGCGAAATGTCTGACTAGGAATTCAAAAATTCTGACTTCTGAGTTCGAATGGAAGACAGCATTAATACCCAGGGGTGTGATGGAGGCTGCAGATCTGAACAGTCTTACAGAATACCTAAATCAGGAGGGTGTGGGGTGTGACTCAGCACTGTAATAGGTAATGTTTTGCTTTTTTTTAGATTCTTGTGTGGATACATATTGCATTCTGTTTGATCCTTGGATTTTATCTGAAACGCTGATACAAAATTTTTATTTTTGCTTTTTGGAAAACAAAAAATCCCTCAAAGTTTTACAGTTCTTGTTATTGGGTGCAGTGTGTGGCTGAGCAGTGCTGTGCAGCTGGCTAATTTCTGAAGGTTTCTGGTTTAATTCTCAGGGTCTGTGCAGTGATTTTGCCATTGAGCATTTGAACAAGGCCCTTAACTTTCATTTGCTCCTGACCCTGTCTTCTCAAAGTGTACATCGGATTAGATAAAAGCATATACTAAATAAATTAAAAATGCAAATGATTCTGACATTTTGTACAGTGTGTGTTAAAGGCTCCATGCATTTACATTTTTTTTTATGTTTTGTTTTTGATGATGAAATCTGCAATGAATCCTTCTGTGTCACTGTGATGTGCGGCCCCACAAAAATGGCCTTTCCTTACATCTGCAAATCCTGTTTTGGGGAAAATTGGGTGATAATTCCATTTCCCAGGACCAGGGCTGTGTATAGGCTTAGCCAGGAAACAGACATCGCAGTGTCCCTAATGAGCAAGTTGAGAAATACAGGAACTGAAAGGAACAGCTACTGAAAGGAAGCTTGTCAGGAGCAAATTCTAGGTCAAACCATCCTACCACTTCAGCTGAACTCTAGAACACCAGTTACATATATGAAACAAAACCTTACTATGTCATATCGTATTATACAATCATCATATACAAAGTACAGCTTTGCTGATGCAGTGGGACATTTTATCTGCTCATTCTCTTTTGCTTTGTGTCTCTCTATGCCTGACAGAGAACAAGCAAGAGAGATGGCTACTGGGTGGGGGGAGGGTTAATGGTTTTGAAATAAATGTCTGTTATTGTCAATTTGTTTTGCTTTTTATATAAATGTCTCTTCCGGATTCTCAGTTTGAATATAAAATGAAAAAAACATATTTTACTATTGCATTGGTGAAGTAGTTCAGAATGATTTTATAGTGCCAAATGGCATTGTTAGAGAGCAATCAGGTGCCAGCAGCTTCAGAAATCAGGCAAACAAACCTCAGATGGAAGTAACACAGGCTTCTTTACATAAAATTCCCTGCAATTGCAAGGATCACATTAACATTTTACTTCATTATAAAACCTGAAATTATGACACTTTTTGTTGTTAATCGAACCAACTTAAAGAGAAGTTACAGTCATTATTAGTTTATCCTCTTTCTCTCCCACTTGTTTTCCATTTATCTTGATGAATGAGGAAGCAGCTACAGTAATGCTAGAATAAGGTTAAAACCCAGTGATGACGTTTCTGGGTTTACGCTGAACATGTAGAGCATTCTACAGACAGTCATTCAGCCGTACTTTGACTATGCATTGTAGCTGCACATTGCCTAAATCTGAGTCACATCAGCTTTTAATACACATATTGACCTCCTTTATTGGCCAGTAACGTGTTATTCAGCTTGCTTTCCCTCTAATTGTTATTCCTTGTGGGGCAGAAGCTAATGAAAACACAACAAAATGAGTGCCCAGCAGCGTAGGGCCAGCATCGATTACTGGTGGTCTTCCTTTTGCAGTCTCCATTTTTCACCATGGTTACACATCACAAGAAAAACTGGCCTCTCCCTTTATTTCTCTCCATGTCTCTCTTTTATAATGAGAGAATGGATAAGGGGTTAAATATAATGTTTTACCATACAATTCATGAACACAGAAAAAACATCTTGAACCCTGAACAGTATTTTTAATTAATTGCTGAGGAAGAACTGAGCTCAGTGGGCATGTCCAACCAACTGTGGCTTTTTCAGGCCTGTTCCATTTGTAGAAGAAGCTGAAATACTGTCCCATAAACCTGTCAGTGCAGTAACACTGACAATGATGGAATTAGCACCTGATTGCTTCTGACGCAGGTACATGTGATGGTCCAGAGATGCCTCACATACATCTGTGGAACCAGGTGCCAGATTTGGCAGTGCCCAATGTTTATCAATCATCGTGAATTCTGTGTGGGGCTGCGCAATCTGGAATCGATCACTCATGGGCTGAAGGACATGGCAGAATAACAGGAGATGGAGGAGGAACTGCAACAGCACTCATGAAACAAGAATTTTAGTCCTGTACCATTATTTGGAACATATAGCGAAAATACTGCATTAATTAATTCATTTTGTTTTTATCATTTGTTTTTTACTACCCTCACGGCCATTATGTTTTTAATGTCTGCTTTAATTGCAGTGATACTGAAATCTTTAGTGTATCAGAAGAACTTCTAAACCAGGACACCTTAATGGAGAAAGTAGCCTATGTTAGCGTGCGGCACAACAGTCTGCTAGCTAAGAGTAGCTGGAGGGTGACGGAGATTGCTGAGCCATTCACAGTAGACATGAAATGTAATTCAAGATGTGTGCTTGTGTGTGAAGGGGAGTGGGGGTCCCTGTAGAGGGGCCACCCAGCACAGCTCGCCCTCTGTAACAATCCACTGCACTGAAACGAGTGCATGTCTGCATCCCAGGCAGAGCTCTGAAACAGCATCACATCAGAGACATGCTTTATTTGCACCAATATGGCGGCCTGACCATTTACACACAAACAGAAAAGAGAAAGAAGAGCTGCCCTCTGCCCATGGAGCTTTTACCACTTTACCCCACGATGGCATCATATCGCCATTATAAGTTCGGGGGAAGGTATCTGCCAGTTAGCCAGTGCTAACTGCCACCAGCCCTTATTGAACTGCGAGTATATATGGCTTTGATGGAAAGTGTTCAACACATCTAAACATCAATTTTTCAGTAAAACAGATTACAAGAAACATAGCTTGCATGTTTAAAAGATTTGAGCGCTGCAGGATTTCCTGCGCAGTGGCTCTGTGCCCCTTTAAGGAAAGGGGATCTTGAATTAGTTTATTGTACTGTACACATTTCAACTTCGTTGTGAAGTGACAGTAAAGATTCTTATTCTTAAGATATGCATTTTAATAATAAAAAGCATCATACTATATTAAGTATAACTGGAGGATAGTAGAATTTAACAACAGAGATTTACTGAGAATGTATGTCCTCCTGCCAAAGAAACCATTAATCACTCCAACAGTAAATAGAATAGAGAAGACAGACCTTTACCCTGTGGCTACTTGTCTTACTGACACTCATTGTTTGCCCCCCGTAGGATGGAGGTACAAACTGTTTAACTGAACATGAAAAATACATGACTTCTACACAAATGCTGCGAGTGGTATAAGCGGTCGCCCCAAACCCCAAATTGTCCTCGCCCCAGATGTGATGTAAGAAGTGACACTGTAGACAGTTTGCACTCTTCTTGATTGAAGGCTTAGAGAGCATAGTAAATGCAACATGCATGGTACATTTTATTTCACTTTCTTTCATTTCGCTTTCTGTAAGGGTTTGGATGGTAGCAATCAGCATTTTATCTCATACCACCCAACCAATCATGAATTTAGAGTTAAGAATTCATTAGCCATGATGTATTATATACCTACATTTTCCATTTGTAAATGCAAAGCAGCAAAGATTTATTTCTAAACATAGTTTTAGAAATGTTAATGCTCTGGTCTAGGCTGTATTTCTTTAAGCAGTGCGTTAAATTTCAGAGAAATTTAGTAGAAAACAAAAGAGAACATGAGGTGGTTTTCTTGGCTGTTACTGAAATAAAACGCATTTAATGTGCATAACATGCACAGCTTGTATTATCTTAATAGCACCTAATTCTAAGCTCTCTGCAACTTGTCACCAATATCCCATATTCACATAATTCATCAATCATTTTGTAAAACAAGGACATTTCTAAGTACTGTTGTATATGATTTAACAATGCTTATAAATGCAAAATGTTATTGCTTCAGAAAAGGTATTACGTTATTGGCGAGTTATCGACTTTTATTATCGACTTTTATTATCGACTTTTGTTACATTAATAATGGAAAACTATTACATTATTGGCAGATGTTACATTATTTTCTTCTACACACACCTTGCAAACTGACTAGAATGAGTGGTCAGAATTATTAATATATTGGCCTATTATATTATATCAAAATGCTTAAAACATACATCATCCAAATAACTCATGAGAAGTATGATAAATTAGATTTTGTGCTGTCGTAAATGACAGCACTATTTCCCAGATGACCGCATCACTTGCTCTGCCCATCTAATCTGGACTTGTCCCACACTTGCCAAGTACACTGACTAGGTACTGTACACTTACAGCACCAGGCTCCAGTACATTCAAGATTCACTTCTTTATTGTAATTATACATGACAGAACAGCAAGATGAGGATAACAACTTCATAGACATTGCAAAGAAAACACAAGTCAAGACGTGTAGCCTTTAACAATATGTACAAAACAGAAAAATAGTCAGTGGGTAAGGCAGGTAAGTAAACTTCTTTGCTCCCCAAATTTATGTAACACACATAATATGATACAAAATAGAATGCATCCAGGAAGTATTCAGAACCCACATTTTTTATGCTGCTGCTTTATCTATTTTTTTCATTTATTTCCTCTTATCCATTGTATATTCTCATATGAAGAAGTCTTGTAAGAATACATGTTACTTTTATTTGTTTTACATTAATAATATACATTTAGTATGTTGCACCTAGAGTACATAGAGAATCCACCTGTGGCCATATATAGATGTGACCACCAGTATCTTGTGAGACCACATATATTACATGTATGAATCAAATATGAAAAATGTTTAAAATAAATCCTGCCTAATTATATTTATATATACTATTACATTTCTATATACTACATACAATATACTATTATTGTTATATCATTATATGAATTATTCATATGCATTTTGAATTGCGAACCATTATTTGTAAATGTGTAATGAATGTAAAAAAAATAGTTTTGTCTTGTTCCAGTTTCAGCTTTTTGAACAGTGCACACTGGCATTTGGCCATGCAGCAAGGCATGATTTAATATGGCTCTCCAGAGCATGTAGTGAAAGACAGAGCTGTCACCACAATCATATGCCTGGTTTTCTGTCCTTTCTTCCTCCAGCTTTCCTGCCCTGCAGACACCTCCAGTACTGCTTCTACCCGTCCCACTCCCCATTTCCTTCATTTATCACAGTATTCCCCCATGGTTGTCCCCAACCCGCTTCACACCTACAAAAAAAGTCTCTGAGACTGCCAGCTCCCTCTCTAGATTGTCTATCTCTGTTGAGAAGGGGGTTGATTCTCCCATGAGTGCAAGTCAAAAAAGCATAAAGCTGCACATTTCTTACTTAAGTGTACAGTCCCAAACTAGATTAAATTAGATTAGATTGTCTTTATTCATCCCAGAGGGAAATTAAGTTTGGGGTTTTCACACTGTTAGACACATTGGCCGGAGAAACAGCAGAATATGAGTGTGTTGCATGTAAATGACCATTAAGCCATTTTGCCACTGATTTAAGTGCACTTAAAGAGTGGTTTATCTCATTAGAGTCATCCAGGTTCCCCATCAATGCAAGACAACTGGCTTCTGGTAGTTTCTGACTGAGATATACAGTGCGTTTAATAGTGAGGCCTGTTTTGCTTGAGCCCCGCACACAGGGTTAGTACACAATACTAACATGAATGAACAATGGCGTCACTACCAGTGTGAAGCTGCTGATACGCAGATTCTAGTACCACAGTCAAAAGTAAGTCCATGCTAGTCTGGAAACAATTACAAATCACTATCTATCTGAGGCCAGGTACATACTTCATGCATATACTGTAGTACTGAACTGTTCATGATCCTGAATGTTTACACTGCTTGTGCCGATGTAGGCCACACTGCAGTGCCCCACCAGACCTGGGTGAGTGCTGTAGAGCAAATCTATTCTAAAGTTGTGTTTATGATGTGTGGTGTGGACGTTATATTACAAATAAGAATTTTGTTAAAACTAACCATATGCATTATTGCTTCCAGCACACAAGGCTACTATTTTACAGGAAAAACATTTTCATGAACTGAAATAAAATACAATACAATAAAATTAAAAACTACATTGAAACAATAACAATAAATATTGCTTCTGAAACTAACTGAAATAACAAAACAAACATCAAATACTTTTCATTAGTATTTCTAAATACTATTTAGGTAAAGTAATGAATTGTTCATTTCTGAGCCACTTCCATGCAATGCAATTGAACTATAGAAACATCAAGACAGATATTGTGGAAGTTAGTCCTGCAACTTTTCATCTATCCCTAGAAATAAAATGAGTAAAACGTGAACTGAAATTAAAATGTAACGAAATAGATTATACAGTCATAAATATTTGCACATTGAATCCCTAAATTAATGTAGAATTAACCCTTGTATTGTTGTTATTGTTATTGTTAATGTTAATGGTTGCTTTTCCCTATTGTTGCGCGTGTGTTTGCCCCTGTCTTGTGCGTACCTGGTCTGATCCTGGCATGTATTTAGCGTGCGTAGATTTTCCACCGTGTGTGCATCTTCCAGTTCGGCGTCTGACAGCCTTGTGTTTCCTGTCTGTCTATTTTGGTTTGGTGCTCGTTGTGTGTCTGTTGTGGTCCTTATATTTACAAATGCATGCGGGGCATACTGGGACATGTGGGGCATGCTGGGACATGTGGGGCATGCTGGGACATATGGGGCATGCTGGGACATGTGGGGCATGCTGGGACAATGCGGGGCATGCTGGGACATGTATGTAATGCACTGATGATGGCTAGCTTTATGGTCTTTCGTTTTATGCAGTGAACTGTCCCACTGTGATGCAGAGTTCAATTAACTCCCACTTGTGGTTGATATAATGCAAAGTAATACAGATGTAGTCATGCTCAAGGCCCTAGTGGTGATAAGATCAGTATAAAGGCTGGTGGCCCATGCCTTTCCAGACAGAGACACAGGTTAGGGTTAGGGTTAGGTTAGGGTTAGGGTTAGGGTTAGGGTTAACCCTCTGAGTGACACACCCCAGAGTCATTCAAAGCATAAAAGTATCT
>JABJVQ010000015.1:21059110-21075238 GCA_026770845.1 Campylomormyrus tamandua | reverse complement strand
CCCCTTTGCTCTGTGTAATGGAGTGGGTACAGATAATGGTTTTTCCTTATTTTATCCCTAATTTTCGTTTCGTTACGGGGCCCCCCCTGCCCCCCCCCCCCCAAAAAAAAAAAAAAAAATACACATGATAATCTAATACAAAACTGGTCGCAGTGATCTTCCAGGAAGTACAGGACAGATAGTGGGGTACACTAGTCCATTTCAGCAATACTTACAAAAACACAATGTACCTAATGGTAAATAGGTAATTAGGTCATATTTTCGAACATTTTGTTTACATTATTAAAATGTTGTCTATGTTCAGTATGAGTGGAACTCATGCAACCTTTAGTTTTCCCAGTCTTGCTATGAATGTTAAATGAATGCTGAATTTATTTTTCTGTCCTCCCCCCTAGTAAGACATTAAGCATAGTTCGCTGATAGAACAAGAGGTATATTTTGCATTCATGTGATTAGTTATCCTACCACATCATATTTTATCTGTATATTGTTTATATTTGTTTTCTTTCTTAGATACTTGCTATTTCAAGTAATCACAAACACTACATTTACTTATAAAGTTTATAATGAATATGCAGCCTGGCATAATAACTGACATAATAAAAAATTGTGAGTCAGAATTAGCTTCAACTTGCAAAACATTTCATTTTCTCAAAACGCAGATTTCTTAAAAGAAATAGTGAAACCATACTTGTTTATGCGTGTTATATAGCATGTAAGCCCCATTGCCATTACATCATATTTTATTAGTCATAGGACAAATTTAAAAGCTGTGTATTAAAATGTAGTTATTTAAAACTGCAGGTTACTATGTGCTGCTGCAGCTTGCTAACATTTTAAATGTGTTAACATGTGCTTGACAGTGATTAACACACATTTATGTTTAAATGTAACATGTGCTTGACAGTGATTAACACACATGCATATGTTTCCCTTTAACCTTAGACATGCTTGAGTAACCCTATAAGCTTTAAGAGATTAACGTAAAAATGACTGAACTATAAATATATTATTGGAAAAGCTACATGTTTAGTATTTCTCAACATTGTTATGCACATTCTAGCAAGTACAACAGCAACAACAACAATAATAATAATGATGATGATGACAATGATGATAATTAAAATGCTTATATTTTAAAATAACTTGCAATGAATATTTGTATGATTGTTACACTGAATGCCGAAAGAGTGGAAAGACTCCCAGCAGTCGGTGTCCTGCAGCATGAGGAGAGGGAAAGCAGGCAGATTTATCTCACCGCGATCATGCTGCTATTGACATTTACATGTGTCTCCATGCAGCAGGAACTAACCCCCCCAGAGAGGGGCTGCTGGAGGCCCGTGGGGGCAATACGGAGGCCCTTTAGAGCTATAAATCATACGAAGCCTGTAAGTGGGACCTGGGGGACTTGGTCAACCTACGAAAATCCCAGATTCCATATCCTCAAACTTTACGTTTATGCTACTGTGTAAGTGTGTCTTTGCTTCTGGGTCTGTGTGTGGCTATATAGCTGTTTTATTGTGTACCTGTATATATATAGGTCACCATTTTTCTGTATGCATATGTATCTCTGTGTTGTTTGTTTGTGTGTCTTGTAAAACAATTCTGCAAGTGAAATGTCAGGCAGCATGAGTGTGGTATAATTGAACACTTTGTTTCAGTCTATAAGCTTACATATTTAATGAATATTGCTACATTTCTACACTTTGTCTCCTGTAAAATGTTGCATTTAACATTTATACACACATGATTTGGATTTTGAAACAATCTTTTATGTATACAGTTGGAAATTAATGTTAGAAGTTTTCCTTCATTGTATAATCCGCTATTTCTGCAACTTCAGCATGATGCAGTGAAGCAGCAGATGTAGACTGCAGAAATTATTACAGCAAAAAAGAGATTTGCTTTGGAGGGTTCTGCTGATGCTCAGCCAAAGATTTCCATAAACTACTTCTCCAAATCTCTAAAGGGGTGCTCAGAAAATATTATGATGAGAGAGGAATTAAATGCATTTATGAATCTACCCTGTTTACCGCGACACAGACACATTTTCACTTATGATCTTAGGAATAGCTCAAAATGTACTTTTATAGTCTATGTTGCAACTTTAAAATATAAACTCAAACCCCAGTAAAACATTAACATTTTAAAAGCTTATTGTGCTCAAGTGCTGCAAGACAAGCTTTTTTATTTCAGTATTGTTCGATGTGTCTAATGTTACTTAAACCACTACTTCCATTAGTTATTAGCAGAGTCTCACCCTCACACAATTCTACTAATTAGATCTCCTACTCATGTTTTCACCACCTCACTCATTCACTCGCAGGTCCACTATGACCTGCCCCCAGATCCTGTCACTATTCAACCCATTAGGCCTTATAAGTCATTTTCCCACTTTCCAATGACTCAATCTGATCCTTCATTTATTTTCTGTTACTGTTCCATCATCTTGTGCACCAGAATCACTGGTTGTGCCTCCCTGTGTTAATCTCCTTATCTGTCTCTGTGCTTCATTACTTCCCTTGTGTCCAAATGCTAATAGTGCTCAGTCCGATGCTTCTGAATGATAGTCAGTTATGATACTTTGATTAGGTCTTTGTAAAAGTATATGTAGAGGGACATAGGGACTCCTCAGCTTTCACATACTCCTCCTTGCTCTCCAGGAGAGACACACAAACAGATGAGAGCAAAGCTCAGAATAGGAGAAGAGGGTCAGCCATTTCTCCGGCGCTGCTTCAGCAGTTATTTTGGTCACCTGCCATAAGCAAGGACTCTACCCTGATTTGGTTACTCAGCTGGTGAACATCTGCATAGACTCCTAACTCACTGAGCCTATCGCCACCTCAAATGGTCAAATTAGCTGCCTTTGGAATCCATGTGCAAAATATAATCACTCCCAATGTAGAAATTATGTATTTCTAAACAGATAGTTTGTACATTGGTTTCAAAATAATTTCACAGTTATCTCTGTTTGAAGATAGCAAGTCAATGAAGATGCTGTAATCCAACATTGATGACATACCATAAGTGTACATGAATCCTGCGAAAAAGGAAATGTAAGCTGTTAATGTTTCATGCATTTCTGAATGCTGTTTGCCATATAAAGCAGTGTTGCCATGTGTCAAGGTAATTGATTAGCACAGTGTAAAAGCATCTAGCTTTGAGTGAGCCCTTTGCCAAGTATTGAGCTCCCCACCGCATTGATCGTTTGTCCCATAATCTGCTCTCCAGGTTTTCTGGTTCATTGAGTTGGATTTTGGATTTGGCTACTTGATCAGTCTCCTCTGTGTTGATGTATGTCTGTATTTGGACAGCTTCTTTGTATTGCGGCTTGGACTGTTTACCTTTGCTTACCTTGCTTTCCGACCTCTTGTCTGTCTGAGCACTATGACTCTCTGTCCATTCATTAGAAGTATAACTACCGTCTCAGGATAGAGACTACAAAACACTACCCAGCAACACTGTAATGGAGAGTCATGTTAAAGGAAAGGATTGAATACAAATATAATGGCTAAACAATCTTCCATTATAATACTTAGACTGACTGGGAACGCCCCCCTGGGATTAATAAAGTATATTTTATTTTGTCTTGCCAAAATATTTTAATTGAAAATGAGATTTCTGAGAAGAGAACTGGTACAGCGGGGACTCTTTGATGCCAGAACTCACTCAATGCTTGTTTGAGGGTCTGTGCTATGAAGCAGAAAAACAACTGATTAATGACAGAGGGACCCTGCTACACATGTAACTAACCAATCAATCTAGGACTCCTTCTAAGCCAAGGTGCCACATTAAAGCATATTCCCCATTACCCACATGAAGCGCTCACCATGATGTGAGTGGCCACTAAGGTTATTGTTCTGATGCCAGTGACCGTCATGCAAGAAAAATCTGCCTTTTGCCAAAAACCATGATAGCATTGTAGGTATGGAGGTGAACCTATTGCAGAAAACCATTATATCCTGGATGCAGAAAAATTAATTTTGAAATATTCTCATAAGGTGACATTTTTATAGCATTACAGAGAAATTCCAGGTATCAAATGCATGACAGACCAATTTTTAATGTCTCGCCTAGTAACAGAATAATTTAATATTAGCATAATTTTTAAATGCCCATCTTTGGACAATTCAGAGAGAATTTGATCAAAGTCAGTCATTACATGCTATTTAACATTTACTGGTGAATGTCGAACATAAGATTTATTGTGACTTCACGGGTGTAAGAAAAAATAGTTCTTCTTCTTCTTCTTCTTCTTATTATTATTATTATTATCATCACCTAAATGAAGTTGGTAATGCCTTACAGTAATAGTTGCCTGTCCTTGCAGACCTGTGTAGCTTTTGAAAGTGGCTTGTTTTAGGCCCAGGTTATGAAGCTGGGAAGTGGCAGCCAGTGCCCAAGGTGATTTCAGCATGACTCTTACAGAGAGAGACATCATCAAAGAACAACAATGACTATGAGCCTCTGCTCCAGCATTGTGATGAAAGAGGGTAGCCACCATCCAGATTTCAGTGCACTAAAAGATCATCATGCCCAGCAATGCATCTGCAAACTCAGTGCTGTGAAGACGCCATGAAATGGAGCACTGAGCAGGGCAGGAAAGTGACACGGACAGGTGAATCATTCCTCATCTCAACAAGCATGAAGTGTGCATGTGATGCTAATCTACAGAACTCTACAGCCTTGCATGCTGGATTTCAGCAGTGAAGATTTCTGCTGATTTGGTGAAGGCCTCCACTTTCACTTGTGGTTTTGTTATTCCGAGTACTCATGCTATATTCCCGCTGAAATACTCAGGCAGTTGTCACTAATAAAGGAAATGTATAGCTTATAAAATTAAATAATCATAACACAAGTCATAATCTCCTTTTTCACCAGGATTAAACCAAACAACAGGCTTGAGGTCTATTTGGGATCAATGTTATATCTATGTGACAGGAGTAATAAAACAGTTCATTATAATCAGGGGTGTAGATAACTGGTACGCAAATACGCATTCACCTTTAAGAACGATACGTGCGACAATCGATTGTTTGTAAAAGCGCAAATGCGTACTAACTCGACTTCGTTTGCGGTATACGGGTTAAAATGCATGGTATTTTCTTGTCATAGCAGCGCAAATGCTGATAAAATAAGTATGCATTTGCGCTTTTACAAACAATCGATTGTCGCACGTATCGTTCTTAATGGTGAATGCCTACTTGCGTACCAGTTATCTGCAGCCCTGATTATAATGATGATGTCATATCCTTGCTGGAGAGTACCACTTGTTAGTATACCTCACCAGATGAGCTTGGCCAACATTCTCTGAAATGTGTTACAGTACATCAGTAAGACCCAGTGCTAAAACAGGACATCTTTAGTCTCACCCTGATTATGCCTTAAATTGCATCCAAGAAAATCCATCAGGATTGGTACTGGCTGCTGTAACGCTTCTATTACTTTTTACAAACCCATATATTTTCATGTTTCACTGGAGTACCCATATTGTCATACTACTGTATACAGTATATCACTATAATAGCATCATGTCATATTACTTTTAGCATCATTTTGCCTAAAAGATTTAGACTTTTCATGTGCATGTCCTGAATTAACATGCTTAAATATGTAAGAACAAGAATGAATCCCCGTCTTTAATATTATTATTTTATTTTTTCTTAATTATCCATTGGTGTCCTTCAGTTGATAACATACAGAACATTCTACGACCTTACAGAAGTGAACAGTACTTTCATTCATGAGTACAACCAATAGTACTTCCAGAGTAGGTATTGATGGTATCCTTATGCATTATTCTACTATTTTCTCATGCTGTTGATTATGTGACCTTTATTAGTCGCAGCAGAGTTTGATTAATGCTTTAGCCATTTAGCTAAACTGACTGACTTTTCATTGTGTAATTGTTACCCATTGCAAATTCCATTTAGCTGAGCGTTAAAGCACAGGACTGTCCTTGAAGAGCAATGGACATTGTGGAAGCATTTAAGCCTGTAATATTTGCTTTTGGAAAACAAGAGGGTCATGCCATTGTGAAAATGCGCTCAGTAACTGTTTTACTCTTCTTTTTGCTCTTTTAATGTTCAAACTTCACAGGTATAATGAATACATTTCTGGCTGGGAACCCTAATCCTCTTGGATGTCCAAAAGTAAGGGGAAGTGGATGGGTTAGGGACACCTCTAGGGGCGGGGGGGGGGGGTTGCTTGGGAGCAGAACGGATGAAAGTTAGAAAATAAGAGGAAAACAGTGTGTTGTTGGATGAACTCTGAATTAAGGCAGGGGAACAGATAGTGCTGAACTTTAGTCCCTAGGCAATGAGACACGAGTGAAGTGAGCAACTGCATCAAAAGGAAAGGTAATGGACAATTGATAGAAGCACTGCAACTGCACCACCTTACAGTTAATCGCCATTGATCGCCATCATCTATCGCCTCAACCACCCCTGAAAAGCACTACTGGCCTAAGTTTATATACATAAAGAGAATCATTTACTGCATGAATTTTCCATGTTTGCTAGGAACCAACATAAAGCAGCTTTGCTTCTGTAACCAAAACAAACAGCTATAGCAGATGCTTGTTTGATCGTTTGAAAGCAGCGTGTAATATCGGTTTCGGTGAATATCTGTCCATAGCTTTCATTTTTTGTGATTTATAAGCCATTTTAAGTAAGATGGTAGCCAGATAAGTTAAAATTTCTATCAAAGATTCAAATGTGTATCCTTAAATCAAACTCTTAGTCTTATTATAACCATAGATATACACAACCAGACCTGTAGCCAGAAATAAATTTTGCGGGTCAGTCCAGCATCCCCAACGATAGGTCCCCCTTGGTAGATTTTGCTAATCGGGGGGCTGAAGCATATTTCAAGGGGGGTTCGAACTCGTCATTTCTCTACGTGCTTTGGACCCTTTATAAATTTAAAACAGTACTCATGTAGTTTCAACTTTGATGCAATTGTTCAAAATTTGAACATTACAAGATAGTCGCCCACATAACTTTTCTACAATGTTTGGAAATGATCCAACAAATACTTTTTGAGTTTTCATTCTGAGAAAAGTGTCTGAGCTGCCCTTCACTTTGCTATCGCTGTGCAGTGCCATTTTAATTTTGGTTTGATTTGCCTCAAAAATTGATCACTTCTAGATCTTTACCCATAAAATGCATCTGCAAAGCCGGAAAAAGGAGAAAATGGCCGTGGTGGTGGCTGGCCAGTTCCAAAATCAAATGTATTCCCCTTCTGGTCAATTTTTGTTTTTACCTTCACCTATGGTCACAAGCTTTGGGTACAGACTGAAAGACTGAGATTGTGGCATAAATGAGTTTCCTTCACATGGTGTCTGGGCTCAGCATTATAGACAGGGTGAGGAGCTTGGACATTCAGGAGATGCTCAAAGTAGAGGCACAGCTCCTTCGCATCAAAAGGAGCCGGATGAGGTGGTTCAAGCAATTTTCTAAGATGTCTCATGGACGCCTCCCTGAGGAGGTGCTCAACCGGAAGGAACCCCGGGGCAGACCCAGGACACACTGAAATTACAACTTCTGGCTGGGCTGGTAACACCTTAATATAATCCCGGAGTAGCTGGAGGAGGTCACAGGGGAGAGGGAGGTCTGAAAACATCTGCTTAAACAGCTGCCCCTCTGACCAGGACCAGAATGAGTGGAGGATAATGATTGGATGGATGGATGGATGGATGGACGGAAGTTTAATATCTCCTATGATAAATAATAGGGCTGTAACAGTCCAGCCTTTGCAGTTAAGGTTACAGCCAAATGATGTGTGTGAAGGTCAATGCTGTACTTTAGAAGGACAAAGGGGATGTGATGAACAAAGACAGATGAAACAGAATGTCACTGGGAGAGAAAAGAGCCGCCAAAACTGCTAAGAAAGAAATACTGTGTCACTGACACTTTTAAAAGTCCTGCTTGATGAGAACAAAGGCAGCTTCAGAAGATTGGAGCAGGTCTTGTTATTCCCCTTTTCTGCCTCCTTTCTTTTATCGGTCAGACTACTTGGTATTTAATACCGAAAAAAATGAACTTGAAGTTTTGTTTAAAAGTACATTTATGGCAATAATGAAGTACCATTCAATAACGTCGAGTATTTGTCATGTAGTGTGTGTGTGTGTGTGTGGGTGGAATAGGTTTATACAGTGGTACCTCAGAACTCGAACTTAATCCGTTTAGAACTTGGGTTCGAATCCTAAAAAGTTTGAGTTCTAATCGAATTTTCCCCATAAGAAATAATGGAAAACCAATTAATTGTTTCCCGACCCCAAAAAATTACACCTAAATATATCCTTTTTAGCATTTAAACAGAAAATGAACAGGATAAAACAATAAGAGCATATACCGTACTAAACACATCTAAGCACATTTATCAAAACAGTAATATGTAAAGTAAGAAAGTAAAAGTATCCAAATAATGTGTAAAGTTAAGAAAAAAAATCAATGTGTCCTGCCCCAATCCGCTCCTTCCATGTGCCACGCCCCCCTCGTTAACCTCGTGTGGAATCCCTGTGTCATCAGCTGTTTCTGGTTGTTGTCATTAGACCAATGTATTTAGTCAGCGTTTCAGTTTGTTTCCGCAGTCTGATCATTGTATTGTCCGTTTGCGTTTTGCCTGCCTTACCCGTAATTAAACCTCATATTCCCTGACCCCCTGATGTTTGCGGTCTCCGTTCCGTCCCAGCTCGGCACAACAATATTATTATAATTAAACGAATTAATGGTTTATTATTAATGATATTAAAATAATTAATAAAAAATCTTTATTTTTTAATGTATTTTATTATATAATGATTACTGTTACTGTCTATCATTGTCTAAATGTATTTTTACTGTCTAAATATATGTATTCAGCTAGTGTAAACATGCACGATGCTATCACAGCAAATGCGAGGCTGAGACTGAAGCGTTACCCTTTGTTTCGCCTGAGAGACGTGCCACATGACTCATTTTCCCGCCGTACAAGTTATCTTAGGTCAGCGTTCATGGTTTGAGTTATGAGATTCAGATCGAGTTCTAGGTCATTTTTTATCAAACTGGTTGGTTCGACTTTTAAGAAATTCGAGTTCTAATGAGTTCGAGTACTGAGGTACCCCTGTATTATATTGTGGGGACCAAATGTTCCCCACAACATGATTAAAAACAGTTATTTTCACATTGTAGGGACCAACACATGGCAGGAAAGTGGTGCATTCAGAGACTGCACACCACTATTGTACTGGGCTGTTACTTTTGCAATTGTGGCCTTCTTGTTAGCTTTAATGAGTCTGGCCATTCTCCTTCGACCTCTATCATTTAAGAGGTGTTTTTGAAGTTGTTCGTGTCAAACCTACAAGCAATACTTGTCTCTTTTCTGTTTCACACTCTAATCATTTGCAGTGATGCCTTGAGGAGAAATTGTTTTTACAGCATGTAACTCATTCAATGTCTTTACATACATAAATCGTTTAGGCTAGTTATTGTCTTGTTGGGCAAGTCCCCTTCACCAGAATTGCCCTGAGTCAAATAGGATGTATCTTATAAAACACCAACACTCTGAAACTCTGGCAATTCCTTTTAAAGCCTGTCCATTTTGAGGCCTAGTTAATTATGAAGGTAGTGGACAAAGTGGTACTTTATGGGGTTAGCATACTCAACAGAACAGAGCATACAGAACACAATAAATGCTTATTAAGGACTAAAGTCTGTATTAAGTATATACAGTAGATCAAAATAAAGGAATGCAAGTGCACAGAAATTTAGTGGAAACTAAATATGTCAAATCATCAACTTTGGTTTGACGTATTTATCATCAACAGGGTTATAAGCCCTGCATTTCTGCCCCCTCATTCTGTCTCCTGTTGATTGTCTTACCTCTCGTTTCAGCCCTCGTGTGATTCACACCAGATTCCTCTCGTTTGCTCCTCATCAGTGATGTATAAGAGTGCGTCCCAGGCTTGTGCTCCCCAGTCTGATCATTTATGTTGCTCCAGTGGTTTCCCCTATTACTAGTTCTGCCTTTTGTTTGACCCTATGTGGTCTGCTGTTGTTTGCCCTGTTCCTGTTTCTTAATAAAGCCCTTTTTGTTTGCCCTTACGTCTGCTTTTTAGCCAACCTCTACCTGGTGGGTCATATTCCCCAGGTGTTTTGGCGACTGGGATCCTGCAAGTCGCTCTTGCCATGGAAGCCCGACTGCATTCAGGTGGAGGTGTGGAGGTGTACATCTCCCTCCTCTAGACGTATCAAATGAGACGGAACACACCAGCAGTATAGGGGATCCCCAAGACAGCCGCGCTTCTTCCTTCTGTGGGTAGAAGACTCACTCTGCTCACCACAGACTCTGGTCCCCAGAAGGTTACTGCAAAATTGTGTGAATTAAGTGAGGAGAGCGGTCGTGATTTCTCTGAAGCACACCACCGATTTGCCCGCTGGCCTCCCTGAGCCAGCTTCCTCTTCCTGCAGTAAGATGTGGAAACTAAAGAGGGAGGAACTTGCATTAGATCCCGGAAACACTTTCTCCGCCACTGTGGCCCATGCACCCAGCCTGGATGAAGCCACTCAGCCACGGGAACCTGGCCGGAGGTTGCCCTGTCATAAACGCTCAACCGTCGTTCCATCTCCCGGGGTCCAGTCCGAACTCAGTCTGTCTCCAGAGATGCGGCTGTTGAGATCTGCCCAGCCTCGCTTGTTGCCACCCTGGCTCCTGCTTTGCAATTTCCGGCTCCTATCCTCCCCGGCTGTCCCCTTGACTCTTCCCAACCCTACTGGTCCACCGAGACTCAAGGAGGCTCATGTCCCAGGGTGAATGCCCTGCTTCCTGATGTCCAGAGAAAACCATAGTCCAGCCCCGTTCCCTCCAGCCTTAATTCAGATTTTACCACAATGCCCTGTCCCACCTTTCCTTCTCCCTGGTCTGGGATTATGGTGACCCTTCACTTGTGCACCCTGTTCTGGTGAGTGTTGTGTTAATTGGTTTCTGTGTCTCGATTTCCCTGTCTCATCTTGTTTCTCTCCTGTTAGTCCCTGGTTGTTCGGTGCCCCTTTCGGGTTTGTCTGCTGTTTCGTCATGTCTGGTTTCATCTAGTGTTTCTTGTCCTGTATGGTGTCCCTTTTTTGTCTCTTGCCCTGCTGTTTTGGTCCCTGTAGGTCCCCTCCGCGGTTTGCCTCGCGTGCCTAGAGTGTACACATTTGGGGGGGGTACTGTCATGGAGCCACACCTGTTGATCATTTGTTTTCTCTGGTTTCATCCCTTGTGTGACTCACACCAGATGCCTCTCGTTTGCTCCTCATCAGTGCCTCCCACTCCTGTGCTCCCCAGTCCGCTCCCTGTTGCTTCAGTGGTTTCCCCTATTACTAGTTCCACCTTTTTGTTTGACCCCATGTGGTCTGCTTTTGTTTCCCCTGTTCCCATTCCTTAATAAACCCCCTTTGGTTTGCCCTCACACCTGTTCCTGTCTCCTTCATGTTGTATGTGTGTGTGTGTGTGTGTGTGTGTGTGTGTGTGTGTCGTATCGATTTAAAGAATACAACAAAGCAGAAATACTGAGGTGCAGAGCTAAAAATAACCAAGCATCCTGTTTCATTATAGCTCTATGAACCATGAACTATTGATAGAGCTGCAGTTGTTAAAGCGAGCTGATGTAGAGCTCAATCTAGAAGTGGAGGTACTGTGAGTGTCGCCTTTGCTAACACTATGATATATATCCCAAACGAGTCCTCTTTCTCAGCCTTTGCTTCATTAGACACCACTCCACCAGCAGATTGGCTACAGGGTCAAGCTATTTTTGCAAGCAATTTTGCTGCTATTTCATGCATATCAATTTTTTCCCCTCCCCCCTCCCTTTTTGCAACATACAATAAGTCTTCTGGAACACAACAACATCAAGTACATAGACAATAAGGACTGAGCTAAGTAATCAGCTGAGCTAGGCAAATAAATGTAACTTAAACATTCACTGGTCACAGTGAATGCAGCAAATCTTTTCTTGAATAAATACTTTATTACTATGACTAAACTGATTCTCCTTTTTTCTTTTCCTATTGCTTTTCATTCAGAAAAGACAATATAATAAGTGTCTATCGTTAGAATTAGCCAACATTGGCCTCAGAATTGTATTAACAGGTTTGGTGTGTTAGCCGTTAGTCAGTTTTAGCCATTTATTTAACTATTGTTGCTGTTACCCACTGTCATTGTTACTGATTCTTCAGTGTCAAATGTTTTACTGTGAGCTGTCCTAAAATTGCCTTTGCTAAGACTAAACAATGCTGATGTTGGTCCACAGCCAGGCAGAGATGGGAAGGACATGGTTAATCGGGTTAATGCCATGGGCAGGAGAAGAGAGCAAACTGTCCTAACCCACTCCATCGTCCAGGGTGCCAGATGAACAGACAGCAATTAGGGAATGTGAGCTTAGGGGGGTTCTATAAAACAAGGGCGCAAGATCATCAAAAAAGCAGAGCTATGACCCTGGGGGGGGGGGGGCACTACCCAGTGCTTGAAGGGCATTAGTGTGAAAAATAGCTGGAATGTCCCATAGAAGAAGAATAGAAAATGAAATTCAGAAAAGCTATTTGGAAGGCATTGGAGAAAGACAGCAACATGTTCACACACAACAAGAGTCACACTTCAGCACTTCATTGTCATTTTATTTTACCAGGTTGTTTGATTTAATTGAAAATGGGCACGATTCCCCTTCTCCCACTTTGGAGTTTCATGTGAGAAAAAAAGTGGCGTTTGTCCTGTAGCTGTTACAAACAGCACCGTGTAGCTTTGATTAAGTTGAGAGAGGACAAAGACAGGCTCCTGCCATCACTTGACCACACTGATGTACTTCCTCGAGGAAGATCGATGACACAATTTCAGAACATAGGCTCAATTAAGTTTTGCTGCTGGCGTTATGCGTATTGGGGTGAAGAAAATGTATTTTACCTTCTCATGATGTTTCCCAGCCCAACTAATGCATGTAGGTCCCTCTGTTCTTCTCTACATTACCATGAAGTGTTTCCATACTTCAATGATTTTTTTAGAACCACTCACCTGATTCACATGCCTCCTTAAATGTTGTGTTTAATATATACAATACTGAGCAAAAGTCTTATGTAATCAAATAAAATGTTTAAAACTATCTGGGTAGTAAGTGTATATTTGGTCAAAAAAGAAAACACAATTTAACGTTAGAACATATACAAATTATTAGCAACGCAATGAAAAATAAATGCAAATTACTGTTGATGAACACTGCTTCAGTTCCCAAAAATCTCCTCTTGGACTCCATGTAGATAATAAATTAACTTAATTAATTCTATAAATGACAGAGGCATTCATTACCCAAAAATGGCATGCTAGGGGTCGACTCAGAAATATACATGGGTGTATTGGACAGTTGCTGCAAATACTGGGGTGGTAAGTGGGTAGGTTGACACACTTTCACAGACATCATTTATACCATCAAGAAGATCATTTAAACATCTTTGACTGCTTAAGACTTTTGCACAGTAGTGTATTTCCTACAATTGATATGATCACCATTATTTCACAATGACCATATCAAGGTGCAAGCTCTGTACCATGAGAGGTAATATACTGATGCTCCACATTTTTTTTTCTGCGAGGGAGGAAATTAGAAGTCTGACTTATTCATTGGCTGAGGAGACACCCTTATCCGGAAAGACTTACAGCAGCCTTGGTGCCAAATAGTGGTGGCAAGAGGGTTTGTAACCACCAGCGTCTGCAGTGGTGTAATTTCTGCAAAGATAGACTATTCTAGAATCCCCCGGAAGCGCTGCCATGGTTTTTCACCACTTTATTTTCAGTGAGATGTCCTGCAGATTCAGGATTTCCATTATTCATGCACCTCCTCATTCTCCTATATGTGTGGCTTTAACATTTTTGTAAAATTATGGCTACACATCTGAGAGCATTCTCCAGTATATTTAATACAAAACCAATATTCCATATTGAAATACTCCAATATTGCAACTCAGTATTTTACTTTTTTTTTTTTTATTGAGGAAGCATGTTGTTTATTTTGATTTTTAATGCCTTGCATTGACCAGTTTCGATAGTATTTTGTTCTTTTCCTGATGATTTTGATTTGATAGAATTTTCAAGGTTTTGAGCACTGGAAATATGTCTGCAATACGGCTTGTCAGGCAGTAAGAAGGGACTGCTTATTCTGCAGTAATGTCAGACTCAACATTTTCCCGTATGTCTTTTTGGATTTAACTCTCTGTGCTGCAGACAGAGAGGATATACTGAAATCGGTGATGTGTCTTTCTGGTTGAAGGCTTAATTGAAGCAGACATTTTTTCTCCTGGTCAAAGATAATGAACAGCCCACACATTGGCCTGGCAATCATGCTTAATAAACAGACGGTCTTCTACACACGTGTGCATCTTCTTTTTATTGCCTTTCCCCGAATTTAGTTTATATTGCTACTGTATATTGATTGGCCGGTTGATAATAAGGCCCAACATGGGTCGTTAATCTCCTGCATGATGGGGTGCCTTCACCCCGCACACCAACTCGTTATCGAGGTCACGTGACCTTTGTTAAATCCAGATGCAAATCCTTACATAATGTCCAAACAAGTCATGTGGTAAAACTGGCAAATAAATATGCAAGCAATACTATTAAGAACAAAGGATTCACCCCTCTGGCCTTTGTCTGGCTTTAGTTATTAATTTAGAAATGCATTTTTAAAACCACCTCTAAGTCCCTGTGCTGTTCTATTATGGGACCTGTAGGAAAGGCACACTTAAGGATGTGAAATACTTTTTATTTAATCACTAATGTGTTGTTCAGTGAACCGTTGTTGCACCAGATTGACACCATTTTTATATGGTCCCATTACTGTCACTCAGCCTCATCTCGAGTCATTAAAATAAACCAGCCATGTTTCCAGGGAGGAATTTCTCAGGGAATTCATATTAAAGGCAAGTTTGTATCTACGGTTTCAGAAAGAGTGAGTCTTCTTTTATGGCTATACAGCCATAATGGCGCATTGGCTCTTTTGTATGAATATAAATATGAAAAAAAGGAAAAGTCCGAAAATCTTTTATTCGAAAATCAATTTACTGTGCAGAATGGATTCATAATTCAGAAAGCAACTGACAGCTTTGCTGTCCCTCTGTCTGGGGTAGGTAGCTCTGTCCTCGAACCATAGGCCCCTGACCCACACCCTCACTCTCCATGGCATGATATACAGTCTAGCCATACATTAGTATGTATTAAAATTAACGCAGAGGAAAATCAATGGATAGGTTCTGGCCAACGGAGTGGCGGAGACTGCAAACTTGGAGCCAATTCCTCCATGGCATTCTCCAGTTTGTTGAAGACCCTATTAAATGATAAAACATAGAGGCTTTGAAATGATTCTATGAAAAGAAATCCTTTGTACCTTAACCTGTCATTATGTCCAACTAGGGAGAAGTAAATTCATGTCATTGCATTGGCGTTAGACCTGTTTGGCTTTTAGGATGAGCACTGTATGCACAAGGATGTTGTTGTCTCATGGAACAGAATCATGGCCGTCTACCTTATACAGGCAGTGTCACCTTCCTGGTCCTGTGCCACCAATACACTCAGGATCCCGACGCTGGACACTGAGCCTGTCTTATTGGTTACTTGGCTCCATAGCTTCTAAGTCACTATGGGCCAGGTGTCATTAAATCAGCCCTTGGTGGTAATAGACAGCCTGATCTATCAATGTACCACATACCAATGCATCAATTAGGAAGTGGGAATGGGCTATCAATCCAGCACCACATGGCCAAGAAGACTGAAAGCTGAAATATCATTAATAATGTGGATTTTAATAAAGTGCATTTGTCCAGGGAGTGCTTTCTGGGGTGCAGTTAGGCACACTCATACGATTCCAAATATTGAATAACTCTGAATCAGGGACCAATGGAGATTGTTAGCCAACATATTTCATGCTGTGTGAATGACATCATCATTTTTTGCAGTGATATTATTAATCCTCACTTCTATTTCAGGCAGCAGCCCTCAAAAATACCATCCTTAAACACCAGGGGGTAGGGCAGGGGTAGGGCAGGGGTCTCCAACTCCGGTCCTGGAGGGCTACTATCCAGTAAGTTTTCTATCCTACCTGGCTTCTGATGAGCCACACTAGTTCTC
>JABJVQ010000015.1:21029344-21044582 GCA_026770845.1 Campylomormyrus tamandua | reverse complement strand
TATATATATCCCTTTCCATATATATATAAAGGAAAGATCTTGTCATATGTAAGATCTTGATGTAGTTGTACAAATAAAAAGCCCATTTAATTTACTCCAGTTTAATTATTTGTGCAGCATAAGGATGTTAGTGCTTGTGCATATTTTCCACTGCATTCAGTACAAGGGCCTGTTGACACTAATGTCTATGAAGGGCATTCATTCATACAGTGGAACAGCAATCTGATTCATACAAAACACTTCAAAAGAAATTATATGACAATAGCACATTCCAAAGTATCTAATGAAGTCTGCACTTTCTGCCTATTCCCTTGGGCAAAATTTGCAGAATCGGGTCATTTCGCTTTTATTTTTTCTTTTCAGTGGTTTTATTCATCCATCAAAAAGCTGGTTTTACAGCCCTGGGGATTCCCTGGTATGTAAATTTTGTGTTCTGAGCACCAAAACTTCAGGAATAGGTTCTTCGTGTCTGTATATTGCAGCTGAAGTCCGATCAGTCACAGTGGGGGGGTTATGGGGGGGGGCATGGGGGATCCCCTCCCTTACAGTCTCCCCCTACTTCCTTTTAACAGCGACTACTTTACTTTGAGTCAAAACTGAAATCATCTGTATTCGTTGCCCTTTAATCTGCAGCATCGCAGACCTGTTGACCCATGATCATATGGTCACCAGTTCAAATTTCAGGGTTGGCAGAGTGATGGGATCCCTTAAGCAAGGGCCTTATTCCACAGTTACTCCAGGGACTGGCTGACCCAAAACAAAAGCGTCCACTAAATAAAGGTAATGTGATCTGTTACGTTACACCAGGCACAAGACGAGTGCCGTAGCTGCAGTGTTGCCAGTTCCTGCATTTGCGCTCGGCTGTGTCAGGTGGGGGGGCTGCGTTTCTCATCCATTTCATTACCTGACAGCTAGAGGGCGCATGGACATGCTGCTTTGATGTGGGCAGAAATAAAGAGCTTGCCGGACTGGACTAGATTTGAGCAGCTGGGATGCTGCGATTGGGGTTTTTTTTGGAGGTTGAGTGACAGGGGTGCTTACCAGAGGCCTGTTGAGGCTTCGGGACGGCATGCGTAGCCTCTGATTGGTTGGTTGCTGTCTGTGCTCTTTCCTCCCTGCTTCACATTAAGGATCCTATGTATGTAAATGCAATGTAGCCACAATGATAGTGGCGCATAAGGCAGTACTCACACTCGGCTCAGTTGCCTTATAATGCACCTGAGCATGATTCACCCCCACCCCCCCACCCCCAATTCCTCCGCTGGTCTGCGCTCACATTGCACTTAAAAATCCAGGCCTGAACACACTTCCGTCTTCACCGTGCAACTTTTTGTCTTGAAGAAAACATAGGAAGGAAAGTAGCACAGTGGAATTCATGATTAATGCCCTTTTTTGTGGCTTATTCGGATTTGCTTTGGTTGCAGTGACACACGAGTATGCAACACAGCAATTTTCACTAAATCATGCTGCACATATAAAGTCCCATATTTTACCGAATATCTCAGAGTTTGTGTGCTGCATCCAGATTTCGCTAGATATTCTCATCAGCGAAGATTTCCAGCAAACACTGCACCTCTGCTGTAGACCAAAGTGTTCCCTTTGCCGCCATGTTTCTTATATGTTTGGTGCTACCCGATCTGTAAAGCTTACCTGATATGTACAGCTTACCTGATCTGTACACCCTACATGAACTGTACAATCTACTTGATCCTTTCTTATTGGGTCCAGTTCATGTATAGTGTACATGTGAACATGTGTGTGCCAGTCGCCTCATTGATGCAATATCTGTTTTCCGTGCTCAGGCAGGGTTAGCGATCACTGGATACATATCATGCCCAAGTCCAACTGAACCTTCCCCAGCCTGGGCAATAGTCAAATGAACTAGACTTCTTGGTCAAAGATGCTCAAAGAAGCATGGTACGGATCGTTTAGTGTGAGTACATCCTAAAATATGACCTACTCAGAGTAGGTTAATGCTTTATAAAAATATTCTGCTTTCTAACAAGATATCAAAACTTAAAGCATTTGCTAAAAAATTCTACTTAGTAAGTTGAAGCATTAATTATAAAACCAGTAGAGCCAAGTCTACTCCTGTGTTGTTTTTGTAAGTTTCTTTGTGGTGAATTGTTGCCGTGCCAACATGGCCCAAATGAGGCTGTGTGCACGATGAAAACAGCTATAGGGAAAAGGGGCTACAGGGAATAGTGCAAACAGAAAGAGGTATAGGGGCTGAACGAAGGTTAGCAGGCATGAGCGTCTCTCTGGGGAAGGTGTCATGGACGACAGATAGATGGCAGAAAGGAATAGGGACCGAATATGAGTTAAAATATAATGGAGGAAATGTTAAACATAAGACCGTATGGGAAAATGACATACAAAATAAACAAAATGGGGACTGGGCTATGGAAAGGTCCAGAACTGCCGGTCAGTAATTGGGTGTGAGGTGTCTACTAACCCGACAAAACTGGACTGGACCTCATACATCAATTCTGAATGAATAGTGAGGGCTCCTCATGTGCCGCCAGCGGACACCAGCATATCAACGGCTCCCCCATCTTACCATCCCCAGCCCTAATGTTCACCATTATTATATAGTACTGTATCTACAAGATGGATCACCTCTTCAATAGAGAAGTGCATAGATCAGATGGCCTGCCCTTCCAGCCGCCCCTCTTAGCATCATGTCCTTCCCGGGAACACTATTTCCGATTTTCACAGGCATTCAGGAAGCAGGCCATTCCAGAACCATGCCGCCACCAGAGACTAGTTGCAGTGCAATTCCAGCTTAATGCGATTTTCCTCTGCGGAAGGTTCAGCTCAGTGTTGCCCTGGTTGGAGATCAACAGTGACGTAAACCCAAAGAGACACTTATTTACTGTTCACACAGTTTACATCCTGATTTATAATGTGCTAATTTCCACTAGCATGTCTGTGAGGATCACCGTGTCATGTTAGCATTATATGCTACTGGAATTAGCATTACGAATCCATTCTGTTCAGCTGTTCTATAGTAAGAGGACATTTTCAAATTCTGAGATATCGGGAATCCATCGATACATCACGATGTGCGATATTTCTAATGATGAATAATATATAGAACCTTTTGTCCTTCAGATATTCCTTCAGATAATCCATGCATACCAACACAGAATGCTGGTATCTCTGTGCATTTCAACTAATCAGTTGGTGTGACGCAACCCACTCAGCTTAGTCACGCTTTCAGCTTGCATAATTTACAATGGAAAACCGTCTCTTTGTGGTTTAGTTTGAGCTTGGCTTGGTTCTTGGTAGTAGTGGAAAAGTGCCATATGTACATGGTTTTCGATGGATTTCAGTACTCCATTCATTCGAGCCTTGCACTTTTTATTCTTTGATAGTTGCTAGCACTCTGCAGACTCCTGAAAATCGTGATGAATTATCAGTGCGATGTCACCTGAGGTCCTGACACTTTCAGCCACTTCTGTTTGTCAGGCTCTCCTAACGCCTGAGCTTCTGCTCCAGATTGTCAGGTCAGTTCCTGCTCCCTAATATCTCTGGCTGAGCACAATATGCTTCCTGAGAATGTGATTATGCTTATTACCGTCACCATTTAATTTAGACTAATTAAATGTTGTGATCCATCACAACTTCTCATCTCTGAAAAAAAAGCTTTAGAATTTGTTTGGAAAGCATCCACCTTTTATCTCAACTTTAAATTCTTTAAAGTGTTCATTCGCTATTGAAGCACACACTTTCTATTCAGCATTTACACAGTAATCATTCATTTGCAGGTGATGAAATTGCCATTGTGAGTTTTTCCTTTATGAAAGCAGTTACGGCTCAGTAATGCTCTTAAGTGTTTGCTGTCGCTTCCTCTCACACAAGCATGCACACATTTACATAAACAGGATTTTGATGTAAACCTTTCTTAAGATTTCGGTATAGGTATGTAAACGCCTAGTTAAAATCAGGTCTGCACTGCATTTGCTAAATAGAGGCTGTGGAAAATGAAGGCTATTATATATTTGCATGTGCAGCGCTGGGGCTGTGGATTGCTAAGAAGTATCTCCTTTGTCATAAGATCAGCTGATTCCCTCACGCTGACTAGTTCCCTCTGGGGTAATACTACACCAAGGAACAACACTACTCTTATCAGCAGACAAAACACTTCACGTTCCCCATGGATTTCCTGCCTGCCTCTCTGCATTTATTGTTTCTGTGAGTGTGTCAATGGTTGGTGCTTGTTTTCTTTTTTTTTCAGTTGGTGCAAACTGATGAGTAAGTGGGCGGGACAGAGCGGGACAGAGCGGGACAGAGCGTACCTTGGCTCTGGGACCAGCTGGGACAATCATTGTCGTACCTTTCAATTTCAATGTCATTTAGGTTACAGTTCAATTTGTTGTATAATTCACTTTGCACTTGAAAAAATAGTACAGTAATCTTCTTTTGTAAACAAAAACTGTGCTGGGAATACCACTCAATTATTAAAAATTTAAGTATAGCTAAGGCAATGCATTTCTTTGTTACTAAATTTAACTTAGCAGAAGATCACAAAGGAAAATAGATAATAATTTAAACCATTTGGCAAACTCATAGGATTGACTGGCAAGATGCTTTCTGCTTTTTCCTAAGGAGGGAATAGTGACACCTAGTGCTGAATATTTAAGTCTTTTTAAAATTCATTAAAATATTTGAAGGCTTTTATTGTACTTTTTCAATTTAATTGGATAGTGTACCGTATAGTATATGAATTCTGCCTAAAGAATTAAAGAATTAATTAAAATATAAATTAATTATTCAATTAAAATACATAGTATATTTCTGCTGTATTTTACTTCACAGATATTAAGACTTTTAATTTTCCATAATTTTATGTTGCATTGTTTGTGTTTGTTTTATGCAGAAATATATAGAGAACATCAATGAGAGAACAGCAAGCAAGGTCTCCAAAACAAATACCACCACCACCACTACTACTACTACTACTACTACTACTACTACTACTACTACTAATAATAATAATAATAATAATAATAATAATAAATAATAATAATAATCCATCCATCCATTCTCCAAGCCGCTTATCCTACTGGGTCGCGGGGGGTCCGGAGCCTATCCCAGAAGCAACGGGCACGAGGCAGGGAACAACCCTGGACAGGGGGCCAGCCTATCGCAGTAATAATAATAATAATAATTATTATTATAGTTGCTCAATTCTTGAAGTTTTAAAAACACATCACATACACCTTTTCTTCCACTTCATGGTGAACTCCTTGTGAGTAAAGCTTAGGCTCAGAACGCCCTGAAGATGCCAGCTTTGCAGACTTCCTCCCAGCCTGCCTCCAAAAAAGCATAGTAAACCTAAGCTAGTCCATACTCAACAAGCTGTGCAACCCTAATACCTGGCTGTCTTGAATGATGTATTTTAAATTATAATTGTACCGGTAAGGGTGATACCTGCTAGGATTTGCTGCAGGTGCCTGGACCAGCTGCAGGGTCACCATCCAGGACACACCTGCATTGATATATCACCCCTTCGTTATCTCCTGGTGGTGGGGCAGGGCTCAGAGATGTCTCTCTGCCACCCCCTGCAGGTAGACCCAGGAATCTTGATATCACTAGAATCCCCTGAATCACTTGCTGTTCTATTTTACTTCCTTCTTGCTGGCTTTGCTAAGTCATACACTGACCAACTTTAATCCTTTCTTCTTATATAAAGCTGCCCTAATCAGCTTCCTGGATCAGCTCCTTCAGTGTCTTCTGCATCTTGGCATCATTTAATGGCATCAGATGTTCAGCAGATGTTCCCGCAAAGCATCGACGACTCACCCATTGTGGGTAACTGATGGTTCTCCATCTACTTTTACTTCTGTGGGTATTGTGGAACATCCCACAATGGCAGGCCTTAAGTCAGAGGTAGTGATGATTTCATTAGGAAATGTAGCTGCTGAATAAGATCTAATTTCATCCTCCAGTCATTTCAGGAACCCTGACTGTCCCAGCCTCCTGGTACCATGTGTAACCTTTCTTTGCTTCACAAAGTGAGTCAGCTATACTTGTAGGAGGTGGTGGTATTTCTTTGCCTTGACTCTGCACATCAGTGCCAGTCGAAGCTAATGTGGTGCTCTAGCAAGCTTCAGCACCGACGCCCCATTCCCTCTGCAAACTTCACCGTCCAGGTTCACTTTGTTGGCATTTTGCCAAGTCGGTGCCCCCTCAGTAGGTGGACCTAGTGCTGCAGGGCTGGTCAGTCCATCTCCAGCGCCTCCTCCGGCTCACGAAGGACCTGATTGTGCTGCCACCTGTGCCTCTATTAGTCTTGAACCCTGAAGAAATATGCTGTACGCTTATGCCTGGGGCATCACAGAAGCGGATCTGATGAGGAAACGTAAGCTTGCCTGTGATACTTTCCAGAGGTCAGTCTCCACTATTGCTCTGCCAATTGTGCCCTCCCTAATCATCCAGCAGCCTGGCAGTAACCAGCTGGCTACTATGATCTTCCTCCATCCTGGCTATTTCTGTTAAGACCATAGCTGTCCTCTCTTTTCTTGAGATGACTGAGCATAAATGAAGTGACCTCCCAATCCAAGACCAGCTCTTCTCCGCAGAATGTGCTCAGCATCATCTGGGTGCCTCAACCAAGCAACAGCTGCTTCCTCTGCTCTCCATGCATGACCATTCAGGCCTGGCCAATCCTCACGACCTGGTAATAATACATTTAAAACACGCTACTCATTGTGATACTCATGTAGCGGGAAGCAAGACATTTAATGTGGGTCAAGTGCAAACAACAAAGTTGTGGTGTAGACCACCTGCTGCAGCAGCCCCCCCCCGATACAGAAGGTCAGCCTCTGTGCATGGAGAACAGCAAGCAGGAGCTGCTGGCAGCCCGTTCCAGCACACTGGAGCTTGTAGCTGCTAAAACCGAGCCGCTCGGATGACCCTGGCCTCTCACAGGGCCAGCTGGGGCTGACAAGGATATGCAGTGGCTGGCCAGTTGCTTAGCCTGTCCCGTATGTGCTGACCTCGGGTCGCTGTCCGTGGGGCAGGCCCTCCACTGGTGCTGAACGGACAGCAGCTGGCCCAAATGCCTTGTTCTGTTTCTCCACTTCTAGCAGCCTTCTCAGGTCCACATATGGTATAACAGGCTTCATACAGTATGTTCATACTTCCATTTTCAGCCCCTTTTAAGCCTCCACCCAAATGATGCTATCAGAGAAAGCATCCCGACCTTCTGCCCTGTTTTATCTATGTGTTTATTTATTCCTATGAGTCAATGCTGCTGTGTCGTTGTGTGAAAAGCTATACTGTAGATCCACTGGGCTACAACACAGATGCTAATTATACAACCGCAAGTAAGAGAAAAGAGGCTAACTAAGTCTCATGTCTAACCCCAAGGATTCTTTTCTGACATGGGGCACATTTTTCCTGCAGATGATATTTGATAAATAGTATTTTACACACGTGCATCATTACTGCCTGTGTTTAAACTGGGTCTGTTTCTGTGCATGTCCCAAAACACAGGGGCAGAAAGCCACTGTCATATATAATGTGAACAAGGCAAGGAAATGTGATTTAAATGAGCATTTGTGCACAACTCAGCAAAGATGTGCTTAAAATGCACTGAGTAGGATGCATATTCTTTAAGGAGGCTTAATGTGAGAGTTCCTGAGCTCCGGAAGAATGGGCAGTTCTACTCAGCACTTCAGTTTAACAAGGATTTTAATATCCACGTTCCCTTTGTTGCTCTTTTGCTATTGTTTCTATTTGCATAACAAAAACAAACATTAAAATAATTTTCTGATGCTTTCAGGTGACAATTGACAAAGTAGGGTCAGCCAGTCTCGGAGGCAACTGGGGGTTACGGGCCTTAAACAATGGCCCAGTAATGACATCACTCTGCCGGGATTCGAAGAGGTGTCTTTCCGATCATGTCCCCGCTGAACCACTCATCACCCCAGAGTGATAATTATCAGTTGGGTCTAACCAGTAGTTCATCTTATGTCTTGTGATATTGATATACTTGTGATATTGATATTATTCTGTTGCAGTTGCTTGCAAGTTACAGCTTTACACATTCACACTATGGGACGTGACATACATCCCAGTAAGCAACATATGCTGTCTTTGTAGGGAATGGAAGCTGGAGAGACTTGCTAGTTAGAGGTGACCACCGAGCCCTATTATTAGCAGAGTTATACTTATTAAATAGCAGAGGTTCTTCATTTCATTTTTTTCTTTCCTACTGCTCTATGGGCTCTTTTTTAACATAGTCCTCCCCCGTCTCAGTTTCCCTTCCAGTGCAGCCACATTCGCTTACAAGCTGCTGTGGGTGAGTATCAGGTTCTTGCTCAACACGGGTCATTCAGCCATGGTCAGCTGTGCCCATAAAGCAGCTGGAGGTGCAGTGAAGAGGACTTCCAGCCTGGCTTAATTTCCAGAACTTACTGGCTGAAAATCCTGCTCTGCAAAGCTGGACGCTTCCTCCATAACTGGTTCTACAGCATGCCAGACATAAAGGCATAATATCTGGAATAAGGAGTTCTTAAAATAAAAGGCCACCTGGGATTCATTATTCATTAATTTCCTGTAGTCTTAAGCATCACTCCTACATCATAAACAGACACATCCTGCCCTGCTCGCTCAAGCTTATTAGACTGTGTTCAGATTGGTGGAGATCCGGACAGCTTTATAATTCATCTGAATTGCCTCACTCGTCCACTGTTATCTGACACTTAATGAAGGGGAGAGGAACAGGAGCAGAAAACATCAATTCATGCATGCTGGAGGCAGCTCTAGTCCTAAAGAAGGGCAGGAGATCTCATGCTTCTTAACTTTAATGGGATGCAAAACGCACAAGACCCCTTGCTGACAGATAATAACATGTGACTGCATCTAAAGCAAGTGCAGCACAATCCAAAGTCCTTTGTGCCGGGGCACAGCGCATCTGCCTGGCTGAGAAGCAATTGGGGTGGGGTGGAGGAACTCATAAGCATATAGGGAAGAGATACACAGGCTCAGTGCTACAGCAATCATTTGTGTGCTGTCTTTCTTTCAAATAGGAACCCAGCTGAATCAATACACATTGAACTCCTTTATTATTTCAGGACATGCACAGAACCAATTAGTTACTCGTTAAGGCAAGGCAGGTGGCGCGCTAATAAGTGCTAATGACACACCTTCTCATGGGAAGGAGCATTGTACTTCAAAGGGCGTCCAAACGGCAGTACCACACGTGCATCGCATCATGTTTGTTTGACGAGGACAAGCTTTGGGGAAGGTGCAATATTTTAACCTGGGTAAACTTTGAACAACCAGCCACCACGTGGCATTGTGACACAATGTCCTTATGCAGACAACGTCCCAACCTCCTATTTATCTGTAGCCGTCATTGTGTGTTTCTGTATCAATCATCATATCTCCTGTTACCTGTTGTGGTTTTAACTGTTATTATTAAAGTCTAGAACGATGCAGTACATATATAATAATAGTATTTACTCTGTATTCTTGTGATATTCATGTAACAGTAATTTGCAGTTTCACAATGCACATTTCTTGAATATAGTAATTACTCACATCAGAAAGGAATCTCTGTTGTCTTGCTCAGTCCCTGAAAGTTCCCTTTTCTTCAGATTGACAGCTCTCTGAAATTGCTTTGACAAAAGGTCAAAGTGTTAACCTGGGATGAACATACACTCATGCTATTCTGATAAAATAGAACAAGAAAAATCCAGACTTGAGAAGAGCCTTTTTATCCCTCATTTGATTTTACGCAAAAGTGACAAAAACAGCAGTACAGACCAAATATTTGTTTTGAAGTCTTGGCTGCCTCTGGTTTGCTGCTGCTTGTTTTGAAGTAGATCAGTGAAAAGATTTAAACCAAGAAAATGAAAAAAAATATGAAGTCCTCATGTTCGGATGCCTTGCCCCCATGGGACAGTGAATTGGAAAGGAGGTAAATGTAACAGATGAGAAATGGGATGTGAGACTGAGACCTATTGCAGGATGGCATTTAAAAAACGCTTCCTGGAGGTGCACAGACACTACAAGGTGTGAGCTTATTCACGGCGCTCTGAGGGCTTTGCTCTCTCTAGTGTTTGTAACATACACTCTTGTAGGCACGGCACCTCCCACACTTGGCCGAATCTCCGTCCCCCTGCTCCAGTAAGAGATCAGAGGAAACATAGGGATCAGGCTGTTTAGGTGCTTCACATCTTGTTAAGGCTCAATGCTGACTCCTAAGTTTGTTAATTCTCAGATTCACCTGCCAAACATGGTTCCTCTTCCTGTTCTACACATCAAACTAAGCAGTAGCTTGTATGGGACTCTAGAGAGTCTGGGAAGTTGAAGGCTTTGGTTACTTTTTCCATTTAATAAGCCTCAGAGATGAAAATTAACCTACCAATATCCGGACCTCCTGGTTTGGAGCCAACGTCTTCATGCAGTGTGCATATTTTTAACATGCAAGACTGTTTGGGCCATTTGTGGGTTAGGAAGACTTACAACAAAGTTACAATAGATTGTAACTGCATCAGTCAGGCTGTCTCTATGGCTCCCTTATCCATTGGCAGTTAACAGTTAAAGAGAGGTGAAGACCAGTTATTATATTATGGTGCTGGCTGTTGAAAAAATAAGAAATGGAGAGACATGTTGAAAAGAATTGAAGGTTCTCGAAAAAAGTGCACCACCTGACGAGCAGAGTGCCACCTCAGGCCTGATGAAATGCATTATGCATGAAAAAATGACAGCTACATATGTCTGCTCAAGTGACACGTCATAACTATGCCTCAAAGCATTCATTCTTAAGAATCTACTAATTAGTAAGAGAAGATATACTTAAAATAAATTCCACAATAAGAAATAAATCTCTTCCCAGCCCTTGATATTAAAGAGGTCGATGATAAGAGCAAAATAAACATAAATAAAGTCTCTGGGGCTAAACAACAGGCTGACTAGGAAAGAGGAGTAGGGATTACTCAGCGTGCCCGGGCACTTCTTATTTATCTGTTTCCAGAAAACAGGGCATCGCCAGCATTGCAAAGTGCGTCAGTTAGTATAGAGAAGCTCAGTTCTAAGTCAGTCTCAGCCATTACATCTGCTCAATATTACAGCTTTGACAATATGGCTTTACAGATGTGAGATCCCCAGGTGGGATGTTAGACCATGTGCTCTTCACTGATGCAGCAAAATACACATCTATGTAAGAATGCACACAAACACACACACACACAGGTGTACAGTGCACACAAATATGCACACATATAGGAATGCACACAAACACACATATGTGTACAGTGCACACAACTATGCACACATGTAGAAATTCACACAAACACACACGTACAGTGCACACAAATATGCAAACGCATAAGAATGCACACAAACACATGTAAGAATGCACACAAACATGCACATGTGTTAATAATGCAGACAAACATGCACACATGTCAGAATGTACACAAACACACACATGTGTTAATAATGCACGCAAAAACACACACGTAAGAATGCACACAATTGTAAACACACGTAAGATTACACACAAACACGCACACGTGTAAGAATGTACACAAACATGCACACATAAGAGCAGACACACATAAGAAGGCTCAGTGTTAATACACACATGCACACACACAGATACACACACATATATGATTATATTTGTCAAAGTGTGTTAGCTTCAAAACCGCTCCTAAAGTCACCTCAGTATTTGCAGTAACCATCCAATATACCCATGTATTTTTTAACTCAACCACTTCCCCTCATCCTATGACTCAATCAATACTTCACTGACTTTTAAAACTAATTAAAAATAAATTAATTAAGTGAAATGGCTGAGAAATGTAACAAATGAGGTGCTCTTCTAGCCTTCCAACAAGATATGAGTAACTCTTTAGAGAACAGAAGAAATTCTTATGTTTTTACTCTTAGTGTTACTCTTAATTTGCTCTAAAGTCAAATTGTATGCACATATACTTACTACCCAGAAAAATAACTATATCTATAATGATATGTATGATTATGTAGAAGATAGTTCTTTAGATTCCCTATTTTTCATTCAAGCTGGTGTATGATAACCATGCTTTCACAGTAACACAACCTTGAAAAAGTGTATTTCTCTCTCTCCTTCTGCATCAGTTGAAGGCATTACAGGCTGCCTCTGGACTATTCCCACTCATTACCTGCTCTTGTCCTTTTGCAAGGCTCATTTTGAAAGTGCACCGAAGTCAAACTAGGAAGATGGCAGCCTTTCCTTGTATCCTGGTTACTGTGGCCTTGGTGACTGTGGCAGTCCTCTGGCCCATTCGGATCGGCCCTGACATGTACCACTCACTGAACTGTTCTGTCACTCTGGGCGGCATGGCGCCCCGCGTCTTCCAGACTCCGTGTTCAGAAAGTCGATAATTAGTCTCAAGTGGGGAGCCTTACTGCACCAACCGCTGAGATTCACTCCATAATGTGTATGTTTGTAGAATTAATTCCTCCATTCATTCCACATGGTGTTAAGCTCCTTTGACTTGAGAGTCGGAAAAGTCAGAGTGTTTTGTTAACTTTCCAGCAACCCTGTCCTGAATCATTTTACGTGTATGTTGTAGTGTATAGCACTTCCTGTAAAAAGTCATTGAGTGTGTGTGTGTATGTCTGTATATATGTGTGTGTCTGTGTTTGTGTCCAAGTGTACCTTACCTTGTGGGGACCAATTTTTTTTTTACCTTATAGGAACCAGTTTCCTGGTCCCCATATGTAAAACTCAATTTTATTAAAATCCATGACTGCAATGAAAAAACTAAAAATTCAAAAACTCTTGTATTTTGTTTAGTTACTTATGGTTATGGTTAGGGCTGAGTAGGGGTTAAGGTTGTCATAGTTAGCATTACCATTTTTCCCATAGAAATGAGTGAGCGGGCCCCAAAAAGATATGATTACACGACTGTGTGTGTGTGTGTGTGTGTGTGTGTGTGTGTGTATGTGTGCTGGGGGGGGGGGTTACAAGTTGACCAGTATACTGAGTATTAGTAATCAGCATGACCTACAACCCTTACTTGGAACCAAAATACAAAAACAAAAATGAAAAAATCTTGGTGTCAAAATTTAGAATAACACAAACTCCAATACAACTTTTTGTTGAAATGCCTTTAAGCATACATGCATTAAAAGAGAACTTGTAAAAATTATCTTAAAATACGCAAGGAGCTCCCAGCAGTTAGCAGAATTTTTTCAACAGCCAGACCGACAGACAGACAGGCAGGTAGAAAGATAGATCCATTTGTACTGGTACCAACCTCACCCAAACTTATAGCATGAACAAACTCTTATTATTTCATTATAGTTAACTGTACTGTATATCACTGCAACAAAGAGCATGATTCTGGCATTTTGAGTGTAACCCTCCCATTGCCACCTAAAGTGACCCTAACATTACAAAAAGTGAAACATTGCCTTTGTTTATATTTCCATGAAAGTGGTACAAAGATTGGCTTAGGGTCATTTTTGACTAGGTGGTCATAAAATCATTTACACACCTCAGAAACAACAGACAGAGACACACAAATATGCACACATTATGTGAGCTACTAACTGAACTAAACTAATAATTTCTTGTGCATGTGTAGCATTAACCATCCACAACTCCACATATGACTCAAGTTTACAGGCAAAATAAAGCCAGTTTCAGGCAAATATTTCTTGAAAGCATTGCTTACTAATGAGGAAGACAGTCAGAGGGTATAAAGGTGCTACAGTTGAGAGTACCCCCAGCTGTCTCTGAAGCCATGAATGCATGTTTCAGTGCTCAACATGTTGCAGATCTGATTTGTTCAGATGTCCCAAAGGAACAGGAGAACAATGATTTAGAAGCCATACCACCTGCAGTTCAGACAAGGCCAGTTTTCTGAAGTTAAGTTGGTCTGGGTCTGGCCAGTACTTGGATGAGGGACCAACTATGAAAGCTGGCTGCTGCTGGAAGGGGTGTTGGTGGGTCCAACAGGGGAGCCCATCATGTGGTCCGTGTGGATCCCAGTGCAGTGATGGGGACACTGTGTCCAACAGGGGAGCCCATCCTGTGGTCCGTGTGGATCCCAGTGCAGTGATGGGGACACTGTGACCAACAGGGGAGCCCATCCTGTGGTCTATGCCTATTGAGCCTCATACCACCCCATATCAGTGAATTCTCTCCTGCCCCTTTACTACTACTGGTACAGAATGGCTGCTATTGCATCATCCAAGTGGGTGCTACACAGTAGTGGCTAAAGTGGCTCCCTATTGGTTCTGTAAAGCACTTGTGAAAGCTGTTCAAGGGCTGAATCTGGTCCTGACCCACCTGACGCTGCAGCTGGGGCAGGCAAGAGGACAAGATGCTAATTCTCCATGTAGAGTTTATGAGAATATATCACCCAAAAAATGCTATCTCTTGCTAAAAATATAGTGTATACAGCTATGCAGTAATAAACATATTAGTAATAAACAATTATGAGAGATGGGTATTAAAGATGAGTGGTATTCACTGATTAAATGCAGCCTTTCAGCACTAAAAGGGAAAACTGACATATTCACAAAATTTATGATGCTCTCCAACTGCATCTGAGTAAACTGCTTCTCAGACTGGCTCTGGAACATGATTTCTAGATGCATCTGAGTAAACTGCTTCTCAGACTGGCTCTGGAACATGATTTCTAGATGCATCTGAGTAAACTGAATCTCAGGTTGGCTCTGGAACATGATTTCTAGATGCATCTGAATAAACTGCATCTCAAATTCGCTCAGGATCATACTCTCCAGCTGCATCTGAGTAAACTGCCTTTCAGGTTGGCTCTGGAACAAACTGTCCAGCAACATGATCATTGGCTCAGCACTCAGAGGAAAAGCATGTTTGAGTTTCAAGGACACAAATCCCAATCTCTGTGTGATTTGGTGTCAAGATTGATGTACAAAATGTAGCAATCCAACCCCATCCGTAGCCTAACACACACAGACTTTACAATGTCACTGAAATACATGAAATGGTCTGACATTGCATAGATCTAAGTGTTTTTTTTCTGTACACAAAGCATGTAACCATCCAATACCAAGTAAACCTAAGGAGGACTTTCCAACATGTTCATGGTACATTTATGTTGAATGTTATATGGTGTAAATTTATACACAACGTTTTTATAGATTGGTGGATGGAGTCTTTAATGCTTTAATTTTGTAGGATTAAAATCCCCACATTTAAGAAGAGGCCAGGAAGTGTGATGTGGATGAGGCTGTTGTCTTC
>JABJVQ010000015.1:20998000-21016159 GCA_026770845.1 Campylomormyrus tamandua | reverse complement strand
TAGATTCGTTAAGCAGGATCTACCTCTCCTAAATCCATGTTGGCTATCCTTTATAATGTTATTTGAATCCAGGTAATCTACCTATGACAACACATCCAGCAAGTGTTTCAAAAAACTGACAGATCCAGGATCATGGCCAATCGTCAACAATTACATCCAGCTACACGAGTAATCCACACACAAAAAAATACCCCTAGAAAGGACCAGGAACACAAACACAAGCAGAACAGAATCAATCCAGACACAAGCAGGATAAAGCAAAACAGGGAAGCAAAGATAGCTAATACACCAGGAAAAATAGTAAATCAATAAACAAAAGGCGATGAGCTTAACCTTGATCTCATGACATCAGGGTTACAGCCTTTGTGTTACATTCTCAACACACACTCAAGTACTGTATGTTGCAGTTTGGGAACGAAGGAAAGCAAACTACAGACTTAGGCACACTGGGGTTGATGGGCAAGAGACAGGGAGGAGGACAGGATGCTGTGGCCCTGGGCTGTAGCCTAGGATACCCTAAACCTTACTCTGCTCCTGAGGCTAAGGTTTTTCTTCAGTTTTTTCATACATTTGTGTAGTTCTGTTGTTCACAAAAGGCACACCTGGGGTGCGTTTCCCGTACAACAATGGAAGTTAGCATTAATGATGTATCATACACTGTTAGTTCAAACTAACATCCAAAGTACGACTCATCCCCAAAACTGTCGTACTTTGTTAGTACCACAGTAGTTTGAACCATGTCAGTTCGAAACTCAGTAGTTTGAACTACAATGGCTCCATTTATAAGAATGACAGTTGTGCCGATATTACATTATTAATTTATTGTATCAGTCATATAATAGCAATAATAACTCAAAAATAGCAATAGCGTCATAATAATATGATACTTGTATGATGCTTCTTGTAGAGGAAAAAAAGAACTTTTAGCTATTAGGCTCCAATCCATTTAGTGACATCGACTGTGTCTGTAATTATGTTTATTTTACATTTCGTTATTTTAATCACACCCACCATAGTATACCAAATTTCTTATCTACACAGCCATGGGTTCGTATCCAAGCACTGCTGTGTTGGTTTGTTTATTTATTTTTTCATATTGCAATGAAAGTTCTCAGTGATTAAGAAGTGATTCATTATTTTTATCCATTAATTTGCTCCTGTTTTTTTTTTTTTGCTTTTCCCATGTTATTTCCTATTTAATACTGTGTGCACATAAGTGCTGAAAAGCGCGATGTGTGTGTGTATGTAATAATCATATTACCTTTGTTGATATTGCGTTGTCTGTTGAAACAACTTGCGACAACACCACCAACTTACTAGACACAATCTAGTAGACTAATCTAAGTTCTGTTTGGCAATTGTTAATTTTGGGTAATTTCATCTCCTTTTTACTCGATGTGATATTGCAATGTCATAATCGTGCAGCCCTAAATATATATTTATTTATGTAATATAGCACAAACAAGGTGGGTAAACAACATCCTCTCCATTCATACCATACTCATGAACAGAGAAGTGCATAAAAAATATTTTTACAACTACATTTTCAAACCACTTGACATTATAGATGTTTTTACAGCAGGATATTTAATATTTCTGCCCTGCTTACATGGTCCTTTGACTGCATTTCCCGCCATCGATGACATAGTCACTTGGAACTACACATCTAACTAAAGCTCGAGAGCTGTGGTTTGAACTACACAACTTAACATCAGTGTTCGTAAACATTCATTCGATCTATAGTTTAGGGAAACACCGGTGTCATTTAACGATGGATCGCTGATCGGGGTTTGATGCCCTGAATGACATGCTTGTGAGGAAGGCTATCCCTCCTAATGAAAAACAGGTACTGTGGTAGCGCAATATCAGGTTCATTTTAACAGTTTTCTTTAAGTGAAGTTTTTTTCTGTAAAAGAATTTTTTTTTGGCATAGGTCTATAGGCGTTGCAGAAATCCATTGGAAATGGGTAACTTACGGGTCTTTCAGCTACTGGTCGGTTGTATGGCTCTGAAACATAGATGCAGAGGAGGACTCAAGTGCAGAAGTTTGGTGAAAAGAAAAACACAGAAAAACCAACCCAAAGACAGGAACCCAGTCCAAACTGGAATTAGGAGCTGACTATAAGTTGGGGACTAGGAAACTGGGAGTGGCCAGAAGCACTATAAATAAATACCAGGGAGACATGGGATCCAGTCAGGGTGCAGAAATACAGAAAAGTAAGGAAAAGGAGACTAGAAAGCGACAGACTAAAGGTATAATCAAGAAAGCAGGACTCAGAAAAAAAGAGAGAAAAAAAAGAATTTACACATAAAACTGCCAAGGAATTATGTAATTATTAATGTATGTTACCTTGTATCTAATTGATGAAGTGGATAAATATTTAATTGACAGAAAAATATCAACAAAGATACAATAAACCAGACACAAGTACTGTTCAAAAGCATCCCCATTTATTTTGATCAACAAAAAAGCTATTAAGGGTGTTTATATTATTTTAATAATCATTTGGAACTTAATTAATTTAACAATCCTTAATGGGTTTTATTAAATTGTGCACAGCATGCATTCTTTTATGCACTCAATTAAAAACAATTATTTTGTTTGAAGACTGCCTTTGTATGTGCCTGGATAATTTTAGCAGCAGGTGTATGACAGCACCATTACAGTCCATGTAATACAGTTTTCATGTCCTGATGAAAGTGGTAGATTTGAGAGATACTTTTCTAATGTAATTTAACTCTTTTCTTATGCTTTAAACACAAAGTAAATTATACTGCAAATATTAACTGAACTAAAGCAATTGCTAGCAGAAGAACAAAAAAACTGCACGAGCCCTCCAGAATTGCCATTGCCAATGTTTATCCATCATTATAGGTATTAGATATTCTCACACAACAATAGTTATTGAAGTTTTTAAAAACAGGTGTTCTGCAGTGACTCTAATGAACTCACTCAGCTAAATCACCCATACAACATCCTGCCAAAGTAGGATTCACAATGCTGATAGCATTAAGTCACTGTCAATTGTCCATCCTAACTGCATATTTTTCGAGCCAAAATGCACATTTTTTTATTATACTACTCTCATTTAGCCTGTCAGTGTTCAGCGGCTGAGACAATACTCCATAGTTCCATGCTATTTTAAGCATTATCTGATGGATATGAAATAAAATTGTTGACTTGTTCCAGGAGTTCCTGCCAGTCCTCATTTCTAATTAGTTTTGTCACTTTCCCTCTGATGGTTCTGTTAATTCCAAAATAAATCAGACCTCATTGCATTTTCTAAGGTAAAACAGATGCTCATGCATTAATTATACTAAATATTCTTCATTCTATAATCTGATAATTCTCACATGTTAGCACCTCGCAGGCGGCACACTTCTTTCCTTATGTTTGAAGCTGTGTGTGGTAATTTATAGCATTTTTGGGGTGATTAATATCTAAAATAAGAGATGGAACAGTGGGGAAAAAAAATGTATCTTTATTTGCATTCAAGCGATGACTTTTGATATGAAACTAATATGAAGAAACTTTACTACCTCCTTCATTTTTTTGCCACCTAAAACCTTTAAAACAACAGGGGAAGAACTCAAACACACACACACACACACACACACAAACACACACACACACACACACACACACACACACACACATAGCGCTTTACAAGCAATGAATAGATAGGTAATGAAATTATACATATACAATATTCCAAACAATTCTCTACAAGCTAAGCCAAACAATTATATATTTAAACAATATATGTTGGTAGAGAGAAAATAAATAAGTGTCAAGAGAAGTGTAATTACGGATTTGTTACGTGTAATCATTGGTTTCTCATCATTTTGTCAACAATGTACCCGATGCAATTACCCACAGGTCATTCCAAAATAAATCAGATCATTTATCTTTCACCCACAAAGAACATAGTCTTCCAGGCATCAATCATGTGGAACTTATTATTAATTAAACTTGAAATTTACATTCATGATTATTTGTCTAAATGACTATAATGTGGGTGTGAAGAAATGACCCCTGATCTGAAAACTTAAAAAAAGAAAAAATAATTGAATACCATGTCACATGTGAGCAAATAAAAAAGCCCATTTGTCTACAGTGTTACAGCGCACAATATCTTTAACTACCTAAACAGGCCCAACTTAGAAATGACATAGAAAGTCTTGGTGCAAACTGAAGCAAAGAGATAGAAGCTGAGCCTGTCACAGGCAAATTCCTTTCCAGGTCCTTTCAGTTTAAAGAATGATGAATGTGCATAGAACAGGCAAGATGCATTATATTGGTAAAAGTATTGGGACACCCGTTCAAATCATTGAATTCAGGTGTTCCAATCACTTCCATAGCCACAGGTGTATAAAGTCAACCACCTAGGCATGCAGGCTGCTTCTATGAACATTTGTGAAAGAATGGGTCACTCTCAGGAGCTCAGAGTATTCAAGGATGCCACCATTCATGAAATTTCCTTCCACAGTCAACTGATAGTGGTATTATAACAAAGTGGAAACAATTGCGAACAACAGCAACTCAGCCACAAAGTGGTTGGCCAGGTAAAATCACAGAGCGGAGACAACGCACGCTGAGGCGCACAGTGTGCAGAAGTTGCCAAATGTCTGCAGAATCAATACCTACTGACCTCCAAACTTCGAATGGCCTTCACATTAGCTCAAAAATAGTATGTAGAAAACTGCATGGAATGGGTTTCCATAGCCGAGCAGCTACATCTAAGCCTTACATCACCAAGTGCACTGCAAAGCGTCTGATGCAGTGGTGTAAAGCACACTGCCACTGGACTCTAGAGAAGTAGAGATGTGTTCTCTCGAGTGCCGAATCAGGCTTCTCTGTCTGGCAATCCAATGGTCGAGTCTGGGTTTGGTGGTTGCCTGGAGAGTGATACTTGCCTGAATGCATTGTGCCAAGTGTAAAGTTTGGTGGAGGGGGGATTATGGTGAGGGGTCGTTTTTCAGGGGTTGGGCTTGGCCCCTTAGTTCCACTGAAAGGAACTCTTAATGATGCAGCATTCAAAGCCATTTTGGACAATTTCATGCTCCCAACTTTGTGTGAACAGTTTGAGGATGCCCTCTTCCTGTTCCAACATGACTGTGCATCACTGCACAAAGCAAGGTCAATAAGGACATGGATAAGCGAGTCTGGTGTGGAGGAACTTGATTGGCCTGCACAGAGCCCTGACCTCAACCTGATAGAACACCTTTGGGATGAATTATAGCAAAGACTGTGAGTCAGGCCTTCTCGTCCAACATCAGTGCTTGATCTCACAAATGAGATCCTGGAAGAATGTTCAAAAATTCCCACAAACACACTCCTAAACCTTGAGGACAGCCTTCCCAGAAGAGTTGAAGCTCTTATAGCTGCTAAGGGTGGGCCAACTCCATATCAAAGCCTATGTATTAAGAATGGGATGTCATTAAAGTTCATGTGTGTGTAAAGGCAGGTGTCCCAATACTTTTGGCAATATAGTGTAGGCCCAGCCATGTCCTATGGGCATATAAGTCACTCCTCCAACCAGCTTTCCTACCAGACATTTTCAATAAAAGCAAAATAAGAGTTTTGCCGACTTTACAATTCAGGGTGAGTACCTATTTGGCATGCTTCAGAGTAACAGACCCCTCCTAAGACTTGAATCAGCAATTTTGAGACTTCAGGTCCATGTTCTGAACCACTACACTGGCTGAAACAGGAAACATGACAGCATGTGTCAGACTATAATAAGCTTTGCTTGCCCAGAATATGCTTAAATACCTCCAGCACATATCATAGGGTATGTGCCAAGCTAGAACTGCAGACTGCATGTTTGGTTACTGGTTTCTAAGATGCTAAGTATAATATGATAATAATATGAAAGAATATAATACAATTTCATTAACTGAAGCAAACTCATAATAAAAGATACATCGTACTGCACTGATGCTAAGAAATTCTAGCCATAATAGCTAGTAAAATCTGTCTCAAAGGCAAATATTTCCTCCACTGCAGGCATGCTGGATAAACCTACTGTGAGAATAAAAATAACCACTGCGAGCTCAAGCAATACTGTTCAGATTATCATACTGACAAATAAATCCTAACCTGATAGTCAAAATTATTATCCATCCATCTTATACATTTCCCTGAGACACTAGGGCCTATCGCAGGTACCAAAGGGCACACACAAATGCCAGGTCAAGAGAAATAGCCTTATGCCAGACTTGACCACCGACCAACATTGAGCAATATTCCTATTAAATTAGAAGTGAACTGCATGGTTACACATTTTGGGTAATTGACAACAACAACAACAGTTTAGCATCTTGTCTGTTCTGCCAGTTTATTTTGTACAATGGGGTTCATTTGAAATTCTGTACTTTTCCTATGAGACTGAATTGCTAGTAATCAAACTCTGATTATTGCAAGAATAAAGAGTACACGTAAATTGATATCACTCACTTGAGATATTGGTATATGCAGGTGCTTTACAAGTTGATATGTGGTGCATCTTAGAATTAACAATAAATTTCAGCACCCTGCTTACAGTTGCACATTCCCCTTTAATATGGCTCCATAAATGACTTGCATAACACTGTGAAGGAGAGGGATTGAGCTGATTCAGCACCTGTCGGACTGGAAATGTCACTCTATCTCCAAACAAATTAGTTCACTCGAAAGGTTAAACTGTAGATCTTCCAGGAGTGTATCTCTAACTCCTAGATCATGGGCTCATAGATTAGAGGAGCAGCCAGATTAGTTGGGTCATGTCAATGTGACTTTTTGCCCTAATGTGATTTATATGGTTTCCTTAGAGGAAATAAGGAAAAAATGGTAGATTTGTGGGAAAACGTAACCTAAACAGGATACCTGTTCCCGCTCGGTCGCACGACCAAGCAATTATATGCGGCCATATATGGAACAATATAGAATAATTTAAGCATTCAGTTTTCTGCAGTGGCACAGTAAGGTGGATGCTGTCGGAAAGCAGGAAGCGATTAGGATCATACTGACCCAATCTTTAAAATCTACGTAAACCAGTTAAGGGTAGCATTTATTCCACTGAGCCCGAATTTATTATTTATTTCATTGAGTTGGTTAATTGCTTTTTTAAAAAAAGAAGATAGATGAGAAGGAGGTTTTTTTGTTCATTTTTATCTTAGCTGCCTTTGAGCTATAGTGCCACATCTTAGACTGCCATATTCCATTTTAATTACCTCTTCAGAATCGCAGTTTCCTCCAAAGAAAGATAAAATGGCATTGCAGAGTCACCTTTACTCATTGAGGATTTGTCACTCTTTCTCAGTGTTTATCAGCATTTTCCGGCTAATGCATTCCAGGCTTTCTCCTTACATACCTAAAGCAATCCAATGCTACTAATGTCACATTTGATATTTTCAATTAAAATGGCTCATATCTACCTTAAATAATAATATTTTGGTAAAATAGTAGGAATAGAAAACATACACTTTGTTTAATATGATTTCTATATAATCAAATGGGCTGTTCCTAATTTTCATGTAAAAGCAGCTCAATTTAATTACCTCTGGGCTAGTCATAATTAGAGCAATTAATGTGCTGTTTCAATAGCAGAACATGGATGCTCACACTGAAGAGTCTTCATTTCAATTAAACAGTGATGCTTGTCCTGGGTAAGAGGCTATAATTCACCAGTGCCCCATTGAAGACGGGGCACACCATGAATGCTATAGCAGCCCGTCATAAGATGATCGCGTGGTTACATACTGACTGAGTAAAAGATAACGCGACAGTAAGGTTGTTGCAGACTGTGTGATGGATGCAGAGGATCCAAAGAGAATCTGTGCAGACACAGAATGGCGATGTGATTCAAAATCACTACCCTAGAGTTCTGAGGCAATAGATCTAGCAGCTGAGTCACCCATAAATGATAATGAAAAATCCAGTAATACATGGAGAGAATGAACATCACCTCAGGCCAACGAGGCCAAGGAGCACAGGAGAGGAGTACAGAAGGAGCACAGTCCTGAATGCGACTCTGGGAAACTGAAGATGGGGAGCTTTTTTTTCTCATCAATAAAGTCTTTAACAATGGGAAAGGATAGTTTTGGCCTTTAGGCTGCCTGAACAATTTCAGTACTTGCACTTCAGAATATATGATGGTCAGTCTGATGTGCATTTCCCAATAACAAATGATCTTAGTGAATAACAAACGATAATGGATGACTTAGAAGTGAATGATATTCGTGTGTCCCAAACTTTTTTATTCGAAATTCATCAAACGATCTTAATGTAGTTCTTGTTCTTTCTTGCCTCCTCCTCAGCATCTGCCTCAGAAAAGTACAGACTGTCGACAACAGGAACGTCAATCCCACATATGTAAGAGGTCAAATACATATTATATTTTTATCATATTAGACAAGTAAAAATGGAAAAAATAGAAGCTAATAATAATATGTAAATAAAATAAATTAAGATAAATAAATAAAAATAAAAATACATTTACATGAAGTGATAATAATGATAATAATGAAAAAGTCCAGAAATTAATATAGGAGATCTCTGGATTTCAGAAATTATTACAATAATATATTTCAAAAATCCTGTAGTACCGGACAGCTCCAAAAGGAGAAGGCGTGGGAGAATCCCAATAAACATGCCTCACCTCTGACACATGGCAGAAACCCCAACATTAAGCTTGTTTAGTCTATGTTATGTTCTGTGTTAGATGTTAAATTGAATTTGTCTATGTTTACTGGATATCAATACAGTCTATGATCTTTCTAGGAGGGTACACCAGTCCCCATCATCATAATATTCCAGGTCTAATTCCCATTTTGCTCCATTGAGGATCCACGATATGCAGGGACATTGTCAAAAAAAATGGGGTATATTGAGGATATTGGGGCCTTTGTAGAAGAAAGCCTGGTATCAGCAACGGGGTTCCCAGTGGGGACTCCTCCGGTGTGTTAGTAAATTATAATAATAATAAGTTTTATTATATATACAGGGGTACCTCAGTTCTCGAACTCATTAGAACTCGAATTTCTTAAAAGTCGAACCAATCGGTTCGAAAAAAAATTACTTAGAACTCGATCTGAATCTCAGAAGTCAAACCGTAAACGCCGACCTAAGATAACTTGTACCCGCGGGGAAATGAGTCACGCGGCACGTCTCTCAGCAGAAACAAAGGGTATAGCTTCAATATATGCTGTTTTTTTTGGTTCATTTTGTGTTTAAATTCTAAAAAAACATATTTAGGTGCAATTTTGGGGGGCTGGGAATGTCATGTAGTACTTATTAGACCTAGCAGGGATATTGGTATATAAGTATATTAATATATTAGTATATCTAGTCCATTTGGGGCAAGAGGGTGCTGTAGATAGTTCCTGCTTCGTTTGCTCTATGCACAGTTTGTGTTATATACAACTAATGAAGTGAAGATAGTATAATCAACATATTAGTCCAAAATATATAAATGAGCTCAAAACATGATATGTGAGCAGCAATCAGAAAAGGAAGCAACACATCTCAAAAGAAGAGTTGCAACAACTTTTGGAGGAGGTGGCAAAAATAATTTGAATAAAATAAGTACTGCAGTGCTTTGCAGCAGAGCAAACACAACAATTACAGCTCAGCAGCGTTCAGGGGAAAATGTTAGACCCCCCGAGGACTTATGCAGGTACCGGAATTACATCTTCCACGTGCCCAGAGCCGTTCTACAACAGTGAGGTTCTTTGCTGTGCTGAGTTATACTTCTATACAGTTTATGGTGTGTATGTGGTATAACATAGAGTGTGCAAGCTTGAGTTCAGAATCTGCTGAGCATCAGAGGAAAGTCATGACACAACATCAATATTCAGTATAAGTTCTACAATTTTGACCAAGGTTCCAGTCTTGGTTCCACACAGTGCTATGAATATGTATCAGTGCTATCAGGTCAAACAGCATTGTGAACATGTATTGGTGCAATCAGGTTCCGATCTTCGGACAGCATTGTAAACATGTATTGGTGCTATCAGGGTCCGATTTGCTGCTATCCAGGTGAACGGTGTATAAATTTACAAAAACAAAAGACACATTTTCATAAACTGATATAGGTAGCAGTTTAAGGCCACATTTTTAGTCATTTAAAAACACATTTAAAACAAATAATAATCCACTCATGAATCCGGGGGGGGGGGGGTTGCCAGTGGAAAAACTCTGCTGTCACTGATTAGCAGAATAATGTTATGAGAGACTGATCTGCGAGCCAGATCTAATAATGAATGAGAATTAAAAATTAGAAACGTTTCAGGCCATGTAAGACCGTCTCATGGGCTGCTACTTTGAGATCTCTTCTGAGCAAAGTTGCTATCTGTCTCATATTTTACTTTGCGAAAAGTTCGCCAGGGCATTACTGCCACCATAATAAAGTAAAAATTGCCCAGTTTCTCATTATAATGAGATATTTATCTTATTATTACGAGATAGGTATCTTGAGATATGTATCATGTTATGATAAAAATATTTCATTGCAGCTCAGAGGTATATACATGTATTTGTTATTATAGTATATTGATCTTAATAACAATGTTTAGAATAGATTAGTTATGGTGGAGCATCACAAAGGAGGAACGATCCATGGAGCAGCTCCAAAAAACAGAAGACTCTTAAACTCAAAAAGAACACAAAGGAGGAACCAGAATATAAAGGGGACCGCGAGGGGTCAAAACTAAAGTAATATAGGGATCAACGCCAGGAACAACAAAACCAAGGGTAGGTTGGAAACTACAAACGAACAGGGAGGTAACTAAGAAGCAAACGGCAACACAGTACTCAGCAACAAAAAATACAGAAAAGGGGCGGAGTCATCCAAACAACCTAACAGGATTGTAACACAGAACAATCCTAGACTTACATACATAGACTGGGGAGACCAGCAAGGTTCGGGCTAAAAGTAAACCAGAGTCTTGAAAAGAATTATTGGGAGATCGAATGTGATCCAAATGATACAATTAGGGATCAGTTAACTATCAGCCCATGTAATACAGCTGTACAGCAGATTTACATTATTGTACCACTGCTGTCTGATTCATACCAAAAAACTGTATGTGTGTGTGTGTGTGTGTGTGTGTGTGTATAGAATACCTCATGGAGATATCCTGATAATACAGTGCCCATTTCTTTGGGATGGGGCATTTCTCGTACATAGAAATTTATGCAGTATAAAAATTGTAACCCATGACTCTAAGGGCAGCAGAAGCAGACAGAATGACAAAATGTCTTTCAACAGATATCTGAGAGAATCACTGATCAGCTTCATCCTACTGAGTCTTTGTTTGTTTCCCAACAATGTAAAAACACTACACTAAGGTTGCTATATTGTAGTATATTTTATGATAAGCCAATAAATATGAAAGCCCACTCTTTGCAGGTTTCAGCATGAAATGGATTTAAAAACCTCATACAACTATACCACTCTTGTGAATAACTGAATTATTGACTAAAAGCTCGATATATTGGGACTTCCTGAAACACGGTTTAGTGCCGACGAAAACACTACCTATGTCCTCTCTATGTGACTTGTGCATTGCAGGGGCAGTGTTACTGAAAGTTATAAATCTGATCTCTGTTGAACTCTAAATGCAATTCATGTAATAATCCTACAGAGAGAGCAGGTAAAGTCAGAACTGGGGAGGCATGAGGTTTAAACATACCAAAACAGGATCGGAGAGACAAAACACAGATGAAAGCAACAGAAAGACAATTGGCAAGGTAACCAAATCCAAAGGGACACACAGGCTAGAATCGTAGGTCCAAAGAACAGAAAGTACAGGTCATATACAGCACAGGAATAGATATCATAGGACTGCTCAGTACTGTGAAGGCACTCAATATTTCACACTGAACTATCGAAGCAGCTGGTCTAAACAACTAAATTAAGAGAGATGTGCTGCAAGCATTCAGAACTAGGTGATGATGATGGTTGTAGGTGGGGCTGGTCTGGTGGAACTGAGCATGATGGTGATTGGTCCGAGAAGGGCATTGCAATAAATAAGCTTGATACTTTTAAAACGCTTGTGTTCTCCGTTGTTGATGTTTTTTCAGTTTAGTGTTTACAGTTCAGTCTCTTGTTTTTATACATAATTTTCCAAATCGCTCAATAAATTTTGGCTGTCACCACTAATAGCATGAAGAATTTAACATTCACATGGATACGCTTACGTAATTCTAAAATCAGTCAATACTTAATATGTGCCATTGCCCAGAATACAGGCGAGCCTTCAATTGTGATGATTACATTCTAGACCTTTTCTTGTGGAATCATATCTGTTAGTACCTCAGTGTTTAGACATGAACTGTGATAACCTCTCCTTGAATAGTTAAGCTCTTCATTTGAATAATTTCTCATGAAGCGCGGCACTGGCTTCATTTGGGGAGGTTTTTAATGAATTTGCAGCACTACCTTTTTGTGTATTGAGGTACCAAACTCAGGCATTAAATCAGCCTGATCAAAAATCAACACACAAATCATGTCCCAATAAATTAAAGAAAGATTTCCAAATATACTATTAAAGTACTATCTTTGGCTAGGTCAACATATTTCTTCCATGTAATAATTTATAAAATGGACAACCCCAAATTTCTCTTTAACTGTAAACTAAAAATCTAAAGACAAATAAAAAAATCAACATGCACTATGCAAAAGTAATCACTTCCTAAAAACATATACTTCACTGTCCTGTGCATATGGTTCTAAGTTTCTAAAGACATTTAAACAAGTCCTTTCGCTAGAGTCCTAACTTGAGCCTAGATTAGACATGCAGCCCACCAAGCTTCCAAATTTCTATATTTTCACACAGTATCTTACAGAATATCATAACATGGTACATGTCTATATAATGAATAACTTCCCTCACTGAGATGATGCTACTATTCTTTTGTTTCTTCAGTGCTACTTTTGTCACAGTATATCAACATATTAATCGAGGAAATTTGTATAAGAGGGGTGCTTCCTGTTTTGGTTTTAACTGCCAAGTCAATTTTTCATAAAATGATGAACCATTAATGCACTGAATACTCAGTGATCAGGTTAGGAGTTCCTCAGGGCTCAGTGCTAGGCCCAAAACTCTCTCTCAATATATACTGCACCATTGGGAATTTATCTCTGGGTTATACAAAAATCTAGTCCATGCATTCACTACTCTAAGACTATTTTATAGAACATTCCTGTATGAAAGACCTCTAACTGACTAGCAGGAAACCATCTCTCAGCAGACTGACACAACTGTCCACATCTGGCCTCTCTCAGTGCCCTGCCTCAAACAATTGGATTGCTATACCACAATCACTCCCAGCTAATGCTGGCATTCACTATGAATTCCTGTTTACATAGTTTTGACCATGTACATTTATTTTTTAACTATTAATTGAGACAATTTCCAGTGATACTTTTTTCATTTTTATACTAAATTAAACATGACCAATCGATTCTATGGATAGCGGGCTACTCTGAGCATGCTACACTGGCACGCTGATATATAAAGACTACCCAAACCAGCAGGGCTGACAGGAAAAAAAGGTGATTTTAGCTGTAGACACATGCTCTTTTTGTGGGGAAGATAGGACTGGAGGTGTGGGGGTGCTGGACGGGATTGGAGGCACCCCCGCTTTGAAGGCCAGGCAGACTCCTACCGCAGCTGGACCACCCACACAGCGGTAGAGCCGGCCAAGCAGATTAATGAAGCAGGAACTTGTCTCGGTCCCCAAATCTTCTGTTGCGGAGAGGAGATGCAGTCAAGGCCGAATCTGTCACCTGACTGGCCGGCCGGATCTCGGGGATGCTGTGGGTGTCTTTTTTACTGGCCTTGATGAGGCAGAGAAGTGAGAGAAGTGCCAGCTGCATAGATGTTGTTCCCGGTGGCTATGAATGGGAGCACTCTGTTCTGGGAGCTCACGGTGAGGCTGAACTGGGAAGATATATGAGGTGAGAAGTGGGATGGGGGGGGATCAGTGATCCAGCCAAGGTAGCCAAAAGCAGCCATGTGAATGATGTACAATTCAGCCTCACCTGAAACAATCAGCACGTTATTAAATTATTATCATAATGGTGACATAAATGAGCGGTTAACTGGAGTATAATCAAAATAATACATCTTTAAAGGCCATCTTCGGAACAGCTCGGAGTCAATAGATATAATTTTCTTTTATTTCATTGTCTATTGTTAGCAGTGCAACCATGAAAAATCAGTTTGGTTTCCTAAGCTTTTAGGTAATTATTTCTCTTGGAATGCAACATTAGTATATTTGCTTTCCCCAGTAAATCTATTGAGAGTTGTTTATATGTTTAAGATGACAGAAACTGAGGTCTCCATGACATTGATGTGACATTGTTTTGATCAGCAGCAGTGATGCAAGTTGCACATAAAAGCTGTATGCAGTTATCAAGTATTTCTCAAGTTAATTTCTAGAAAATGCTTTAAAGATGTTACCCAACATAAGGTGTCACAGTGGCCTCACATATCCACGGGTGCAGGTGGAGTTTGGTTGTTCTCCCCTCGCTTGTCTGTTCCCCTTGGGTGTCGAAAGACGCACAGTCAGGTGAATTGATGTCTTTAAATTGCCCCTAGTTTGTGGCTACAAGTCAGAATTGTACTTGCATAGGATTTATGGCTAGTTGCTGACTAATGCTGAATTGAAATTGGGAGGTATGCCCCCATACCCGGGATATACCTCAACAGAACTTTAGTGGCATTTTTAACAACTACCCCCCCTGCTGGCCTTTAAAATGGATTTCTTCTAAAAGACTGGATGTGAAAATGCACAAAAATTGAGTTAAGGAAGTCAGTAGTGAAACTAATTTTGTTCTCATGGCGAACCCATAAATACAAATCTGAAAATGATTTATGGAGTATTTCATTTATTAATGCTGAATCAATCACTCTTTCATCTTTATTCAGTGAAATATAATGTGATAAAAACAAAAAACTCACATCATAAACAATGCTGGGTGAATCTGGTACAAGATATATATACAGATCACATGACACACCACAGCACACAACAATGAAATGTGTCCTCTGTATTGAACCCATATGTGACGTTGTAACATAGCAGGTGGCAGCTAATTCAGTGCCCAGGGAGCAGTGCTTGGGGACAGTACCTTGCTCAGGGTACCTCAGTGGTGCCTTGCCAGTCAGGGATTTAAGCCTGCAATCTCTTGAGTCTCTTGAGTATGCTTCCCGAATCATTTTGCCACCATTGCTCAGTAGTAGTAGTATAGTAGTAGGCTGACGCGCTGTCCGGGGTTGTTCCCTGCCTTGCGCTGTAGACTCCCGCGGCCCTGAATAGGACAAGCAGGTACAGAACATGGATTAATGGATGGAAGGATGGTAGTACTACGAGTAGTGTTTGTATTAGTGGCAGTAGTAGTAGAAGGAGTAGCTGTATTACAGAAGTTAAATAATGAAGTTTGTCTTTACGTATCATCTGTTTAATGGTACATTCCCTTCTCCCCTGTTGTGGACAATTTAGTGGTCATTAATTCTGCTCTGATGCTGGAAAGCAGCTTCCTCATGGAGAGACGCAGTGAAGGGCTGCACTAGGCTGTGGTAAGCAAGGCACTGCCACTGGGTGGTGGGCTATTAAGTGGCTCAGTCCCCTATGAGAGAGAGAGGGAGAGAGAGGGAAAGAGAGAGAAAGCATGGAAGGGAGAGGAAGAGAGTGATAGGATGGAGGGGAAGAGATAAAGAAGAATGTGACAGGGACTCAGAACTGTGTTTACACCAGTATATTTGACATTTTTTGAAACAGCATTCCTTCTGTTTAAGTAAAGGATTCGCGGGTCACCCTGACTGTCAGTGATGTATGGCTATTTGTATTTAGTGGCAAAGAAAGAGCAGGGAAGTCGGCCCCAAACCCTCAGTGCGCTCACAGCAGCTGCTATGCTCCGTGTCTCACACTGCCATCGATCTGCCCCTCTTTATTTCTTGCTTTAGGAGTTGTTTCATAACAAAGTCAGTGAAATCCGTCAGTCGTGAAATACACAATGCAAAGGTGAGGACCATGTTCGCTGCATGACTTTGCTGTTAGAAATCTATACCGTTTGTGTTCTTATCTCCAGTATATTTTAGAGCTATGATGTTCCTACTGTCTACTGAAATTAATACAAATACTGACAAGATGTTTATCTTACCCTTAATATAGGCAATATGATTTATCTTTTGGACAACAAAATCATTATTAAACTATAATACTGCCAGTACAGTAGAGCATTAATGCAGATAATGTTTGTTCACATGGAAAAAAAAATATATACAAATGTTTTGAAACCTATTTGTGTTTCAGGTTCATTGGAGCTTTTTGTCTCCAGTAAAAGGCCATTGGCCATATGCCTTATAGCTTAAAGAAATATAATGGACTCTGCAAGAGCTGTAACCTGTAGCCTTTTTAATAATTTTTCACTTTCTTTAAACACATGAGGATGTGCATTTGACCAATCAAATGAAAGAATGATACAGTGTAACACAGAGGTATTAACAATGAGTGAACAATGTGTGAACAATGAGTAGTGTATGCTAGATTTTATATCAGCAAATTTGCAGCAAAAGTCCCAGTGACATGGAGGGCAGGCTAGAGGGAGGTTGCTGATCTACAGAGCCCAAGGTTACAGTGGGGCTACTGATATCCACAAATTAATCACTAAGGGACATAGCAGACCAATGTATGCATGTCATGTTCATTTGAAATGAGAAGTAATGTCAAGACTCTAGTTACAAATATACCTTTTTTTTTTGGCTGCTGTGAATCAGTTGCTGTAAAAAATGCTAATAGACTCAGTGTTTGCTGTAAATGAATGGTGCCGAGTTTTCCATGGAATTAAATTTTTACACATCAGAAAAATGTTAAATAATGCTGGATGTATACATAAAACATGGTTTGGTAACAATTTTCTGAATTGACTTCCGCCTCTGGTATCCATTGCTACTTTTCCTAACTCATATGTGATACCTGTGATAGTGATTCCTGTGTTTACTGTGGATGCATCCTAAATCGCACATTTGTTTGCTATGTAGTAGGTGAACTATGGCATGTGCAGTGAGGAGTATGTCCAGGTCCTCAGTATGGATGAGGCAGTAGGTGAACAGTACTCAGAAAACATTACATGGCAGAGGAAGTTCCATTTCTGTACAAATTTCAGTAGAAAACAATCCCCAGTCATGCAAGTTAACTGAAATATATATTTTTCATTTTTTAGTTTTTAACAGTTTTTAATTTTCATAGGGGTCACGCTGCATCATCGGAAAATCCTGCATCCGGGACAGGCAACATGCTAGATGGCAACAGCAGTATGTCCAAGTGCATGCCTACTGTTCTCATACATATTGTACATACTGCATTAACAGTCAAATAGTAGGCTTCAAACAAAATTCAATACATAATGTTTAAGTATGAGATTTTGGATGCAGCCTGTGACTTCATCACAGTAAATAACTAATGCAAAGCAAAATGGGATTTTCAGTCAGCACTCAAGTACTAAAGTATCAATATTTTGGCCATACTGCATAGTAAAGTGCATTTAATCATATAGTGTTTTTCAACAGCTAATGAAGACACAAGCAGAAAAAAACATCTTAGAATAAATCAGCATATGATGAAAACCAAATTAACGAGTAACCCTTAATTAAATAATGTTATTAAAATCTGGGTCATGATCAAACAATGAATGATTAAACAATGATCTAATAATACAAAATTAGACATCAGGTCTAATTTGATCTGAACATCTGAATCCAATTTGTGTCTAGAACTGGGTTCCTGTTCACACTGTAAGGAAAAGTGGGCTCTGTTGAAAATTTCAGTTTACCACTGCAACCATCTGACAGGTGGCCCTGTTAAAATTCTACTCCAGTATTATAGACAGCTGGTACCACCGAACCGATCAGTGAGCATCTAGTAACCTCTAATGGAACAAGCCCTACCAAGCCCTACCATGCCAGGACACCCTCGCCGAACTCTACTGCATTATCCATGCACTGGTGTTTTAATACTCTGAGCTGCCACTCATGAAACTTTCTGTTGCTATGACCAAAGGCCTGACTTGGGGTGCTCCTTGCACAGTGAGTTAGGTAATGACCAAAGGCCTGACTTGGGGTGCTCCTTGCACAGTGAGTTAGGTAATGACCAAAGGCCTGACTTGG
>JABJVQ010000015.1:20981739-20997900 GCA_026770845.1 Campylomormyrus tamandua | reverse complement strand
TGGGGTGCTCCTTGCACAGTGAGTTAGGTAATGACCAAAGGCCTGACTTGGGGTGCTCCTTGCACAGTGAGTTAGGTTGTTCCCCACCTCCCTCTCAGGTGAGCCTTCAGAAGAAGGACATTTAAGCTGTAACGGATTCTGAGAGCATTATCATCCTGTGCTGGGCTGACATCATGTACTCTGGACATACGCTCCCTGGACAGCTACTGTAGCTCCCCATGACCTGCACTCTTGGAAACATGTACTCAGGTACTTAAGTCTGCCTTGTGGTATCAGTGGGAACTGGGTATATTGTAAGAATGCTGGTCACACAGGCATCCATGATCCGGGACGCCATTAGGCTTGAACTGATTTTCACCCCGGGGGGGGACTGCCAACTGGGCTCTGAGACTGGGCTCACATAGTCATGCTGCCACACGTAGTGGACACTTTCCAACCCTCACTGAATGAATGGCGGTTCACAGGCCAGCTCTCACAGACACTCCTCTCATAAATGCACCCTTCCCTCTCCTCTGTCTTCCCCCTCCTCTGTCTCAGGTCTCATACAGTCCACACAGAATGCCTAAACCCAGAGTGGATGAGCTGATGGAACGGGCCCCATTCATTTCAGTCCTCAACCATACTAAGGGCTTGTGGTAGGTGCCGCGTGCTAGCTAAGAACAAACTGCATTTGGTACCTGTAATGGGTTCTAGGAAGACATGGTACTCACAAGCCTCAAGAAATGTTGCTATATTGGAAGTGCCTCATCAAGACCAGCAAGACTTAGACACATGCCTTCCTGGGGTTGGAGGGCTACTACCAACAGTTCATGCCAATGCTTCTTCCTTACAGTGGTAACCCTGCTCTCAAACCTCATAAAGAAGGGCTGACTGGATAAGACCGTATAAACCCTCTAGGTTGAAGAAACTTCCCTGAAGGCTTCTCTCACCACTGCACCCCTCTGCTCCTCATTATCTACACTGCTGCCTCCAACATTAGGCTCAGGGTACTCTTGACTCAGGACTTCGTGGAGCACCCCATGCTGCAACTAAGTCACAATTTAACACCCGCACAGACAAAATATACCATGATGGAGAAGCAAACTATAAATTGGGCTATCAAGCTCCCTTGGGTCTCCTGCTCAGTTGTTGCTCTAGCTATCTGACAGGTGGTCCTGTATGAGTTGCAGCACCAGGGACAGTAGCCACCTATCGAATTGTAGTATCAGTGTTGTGAACAGCCAGCACCACCCCCCACCCTTAACCATTCATGACTGACTGTCACTAATGAAGCCAGGGATGCTAAGCAGGAGAGGATGGAACAACACAAAAAGGAGGAGCTGGTTGAATTGCCCAGCGAGCGCCTGCTAGCTGCTAATGCTAAGCACAGCCAGGGCACTTCCTGCTAGCTGCTAATGCTAAGCACAGCCAGGGCATTTCCCACCAAGCTTGGGTATCCTCATGGATCCCTGCCACTTGCCCTGTTCCCCTGTCCATTCACTTCACTAAGTCCAGCTTTTCAGTCGTCGGCTTGCATGTGTTTATGCTCACCACAGTGCTACAACCCTGTTAGTGAAAGGGGTGCACACTTTTGCAGCTAGGCTGTAAGTTTAATTATTATTATTATTATTATTGGTATTGTTGTTATTGTTGTTTGTTATTTCAATGAATTGTCCTAATTATTTGCTCTTTCTCTTGGATTCTGTTGATTATAAGGTCACATAAACATTGAAAAATATCTTACATGATTTTACTTAATTTCTGGCTTTACCTCACAAAAACCGGCAATTTAAAAAAAAAAAAAAAGATTACGCAGAATTTTTATGTCCACCATATGTAAGAATTGTTTTTAAAAAAATCAGAAATCAATGTAAAGCCAGAGAATTTGCTATTTCCAGCATGTATTTATACAAAATTAATAAAACTGCAGAACTGTATTGCGTCCAACTCACAAAAAATGTGGTTTATCTATTAATAATAAAACAATAAATGTAGTTATAATGAGATGTTTTTATAACTGCATAAACGATCATGTAATAGCAAGATAATTTATATATCTACTGTAAGAGACATAATACATTATTAAAAAGATAAAATATATTTTAATTTCTCGTGAGATCAACCAGGATCAAATGTACTATTGACTGGCCAGTGTGAACGGCTGAGAACCACACTGAGTTGAATGCAGAGGGACTTATTTGAGATTCTGGGAATTAATGGACTAGTTACCTCATTAAATCAATCATTAAACTTTAAAGTCTGTTTACAAGCTAGCATTCTAACTGCGAAATGGCTTCAGGGTGGTTGTATTCAGTTAGACATGGTTTTGCCTGCATTATGTTTTTGAAAGGAGCACAATATACTCACAAGATGTTCTGCTTTTTACATTTTTAAGTTTCCATTATTAACCAAGTGATTCAAAGGTTTGGGGAGTTTTTGCCACATGTAGTACGGATCAAGAAATCTGTAATATGAAAATGCCATTTTTTAAAATTGTCAATTACCTGAACCATCAACTACTGTTTACTACCCTGTAGAGACAATGATAAATGTACAAGAAACAGAAACACTGCTTTAGAAACACTGCTTCAGAATTTTACTGAATTATTAACATGTGTCTGACAGTAACAATTACATCTGTCAAACTTCATACAGTATGTTCATTACATTTTAACCTATAAAATTGCTTTGCATTGATGACATGGACTATACTTGCCTGCCTGGATGCTATAAGGCATACAAATTTTTTGTGATATTATTGATATGTTAATAACTGAATATGAAAAACAAAATAACATAACATATATCAAAATCACAACACCAACAATGTTATTCCCTGAGCCCAGGATAACCCAGTGGAAGATCCATCATCAGAATTTAACAATCTATGATTAAAAATAAAGTATTGCACTTTAAAGTATAAAAGTGTAAACATTCATACATGGTGTTTGAAAGGTTACTGTGGGTCTTACCGTGAGATCACCATACAGGGGGCAGTGAAAATCATCCTCAAAATATGACATTCTCCCAAAAAAAGTTCTTATGTGGAAGCCTTCAGCTAGATCTAGCCTTACATAGATGTTTAGAGATATTTATCTGCTTCTGTGCTTCTATCTTTGTTTTATACATTTAAAAGATGAATGGCTAATTGGCTTAGAAGAGATATTTCCATCTCTTTTCCTTTGATGTTAAAGTAAGTTGAACCTGGAGTAGAACTGAAGGAAAACCCCAATAATTTCAAGAAACAGAAGTCTGTTCTTTTGGATTTGGGTAGCATCAAATACCAGTGGGCAGTCACCTGCATTATTCAAACGCAAACACAAAGAAAAAAAAATATTGTGGGGGGGCGGCTCTGCTCCATATTTCATTCGGCTTCCTTCACCAGCCCCCCCCCCCCCAAATAAATAGACCTTAACATTTTTTTCAGAATAAATAACAATTTCTTTGGTACTCAAGTGTCGCAAATTATTATTTGGCACATTATTTAGGGATAGAGCTTACGCCAAGCTTCTGAAATAAGTTCAGCGCAATTAGCGTAGCCAGGCAAGGCAGGCAGCTGCATCTCCTGAGCTCTCGCATATCTTGTGCTGTGAACACATGTATTCTAATTAATTTTATTAATTTCTAATGAATTTTGTGGGAGGATGGAGAATCTGACATACGTAAATATTGACATACATAAAGGGTTGAAGAATGGTCTATTTCCATAATTGAATTGAACTGAATATCTTTATTGCAACAATTAAAAGTTGAAGAGTGTCTGCACAGGTATATTCAACACTGCTGAAAATGTCACTCTTTCTGGCAAAAAGAGAAATGGAGATATTAAATATCTTAAAATGAAGAATGTTATAAGTACTTTATCAAATAATAACATGCGTACGACATTGCATGTGCCGAACTTTTTAATAAAATGACTGCAGCTGGCAATTTGGTCTACAGCATTAACTTTTTTAACATTAACATTAACATTGGGACATTACTAATGTTATAACCGCTAAACAAACTAAGATAAATGCAGAAACTATTTTCCCAGATAAATCATTGTCATCTGTGCTGACACAGCAGAAAAATGGCCAGCAGTATACTCAATTTAAACAGGTAAAATCTGTAACATATCATGGCAATCAATTTAAGAAAATGTCACAACTAAATTATGTAAATGTACAAAAATCACAAGTACAAATCCAGACCAAGATTTTGTTTCAACCAACCAGCTGAGCATAAAGAGTCACAGTCACAGCTAGAGTACTTAACGTTCCCATTAACTTCCTTAACATTGTATATCCATTCTTTACTTGAATTATAGGAAAGACAAACAAAAAAAAAGTTTCTAAATTCTGCATAACTGCATGTATTCAAGTTCTTGAATGTTAGGCTTATGATGTATAGAAGTATTTTGATTATCGTGATTATCAGATATAAAGCAGATGCTTGAAGGCAACAGTTTTGTTGTCAGCGTCAAATGTTATGCTGAGCTATGCAGTGTTTTGTCTTTTAACAGTGCAATTTCACCTCTACTGTCAAACCATCTTAACACTTATCCATATATATGCAGCTTTATGGATTAGAATATTTTGCACCGACCCCCCCAAATATGAAACTCAATATACAAACCTCACAGGTGCCTCCGCTTGCTACCTCCCCCCCCCACCCCCGACTTGATTATCTGTGCATTTTTTGTGCTCAGCTCACACCCGCTGTAGATGCAGTGCGCAGGCTTCCTCTCGGTTGATGTTAATCAGCAGGGATGCATGGCTTCGCTCTGACGCTGGGCCCCTCGTCATTGCTGGCCTACTGGAAGGGGCGCTGTGTAACTGCCTGTGACAGATAGCATTAATTCACTCAGGTATAGGAGCGACGTTGGGGTGTCAGTTGCGGCAACTTGCACCGCATGCGAGATGAGGAGGGGAGGCTGTCTGTGCTGGAGTGCTCTCCCTGCAGCAGCCGACACGAGAGACGTGTGGCACTTCTGCCGCTCGCTTTCTGCTTGTGTACCAGAGGCTGGCTGGCTGGGATTTTTCTTTTCTTTTCCACTGAAAGGGCTATTCTTGAGCTGGGCGTCACTTGAGGGGGAGATAATTGCGTGTCTATATTTTGTTATGGGAAGGTCAGCGTTTTCTCGCCGCACATACCTGTCATCATGCAGCGGGCTCAGGCGCTGGCTTTGGGTGACATGATGACATTCTGTCACAATTATTTCTGCGAATAATTACATTACTTTTCTGGCAGACATACACTTAAGAATGGCATAATCCCCAGTGCTCAACTGGAAGCATCACCAGCATTATACAGTAATTAGCATTATATATAATTGGAAATACAGCAATTTATGATAAATGATTGGTTTTAATTATTTATCAACAATGTATCCTTTCAGGATGTTTTCCAAATTCACACATTCTGCCAACTGATGGCACTGCATATTAAAGTACAATCACAATAGTGGGAATATGCATTCCTGCAGGAGGCAGATATGCAGCATTTCAGCTGGATCTGAATGGCAGTTGCTTCAGCAGTATTGCTTCAGTATCTCACCTGCCTTCAGGAATGTCACAGGATTGCTCCTTCTTAAGGATGCAGCCATTATATTTATCTCAGTTACCTTTAGAAGGGCAGTTTTTGTCATGCCGTCGGCAATGTCTCCCCTCAGGGTATGGGGGCCTCGACTGGATGTGGAACTTTCTGGACAGCACAGGCTACATCGGTCATGTACCACACCCAGTGCAACATTGTGTCACTGTGAAGTCAAAAGGGGAAAAAAAGAGAAAACATTTCTGCAGAAATGTAGAATGACTTAAAAACATCCTCCCTCTATTCCACTAAGAGAATAAAGCCTTTGGACTTAGCGGTATTGCTTTATTGCTCTTTAAAATAAAAGTCACATACTTCAGTGTGCTATGCTTTCTGATAGTGTCTTAGACTTCATCCATCAGTTTCATAAACAAAGACCATTATGAACCTTTGATCTCATCCATCAGTCATCCTTCCACCCACATATCCTGGTCAGGGTTTGGGGGGGCATTGGGGGGATGCCCAGGATGGGAGCTCCTTGGATGGAAACGCCCTGGATGAGAACGTGGATGAGTATGGCCTGGATGGGGTCACCTAGGATGGGAACACCCTGCATGGGAAACCCCTGCACGGGAACCCGCTGGAAGGGAACGCCCTAGATTGGGAATGCCCTGGATGGGAATGCCCTAGATTGGGAATGCCCTGGATGGGAATGGCCTGTAATGAAACTCCCTGGATGGGGAATGCCCTGGATGGGAATGGCCTGTAATGAAACTCCCTGGATGAGAAGGCCCAGGATAGGGATGCCTTGGATGGGAACGCTCTGGATGAGGAATGCCCTGGATGGAAACACCCTGCATGGGAAACCCCTAGATGGGATCCCGCTGGAAGGGAACACCCTGGATGGGAATGGCCAGGATTGGAATGGCCTGTAATGAAACTCCCTGGATGGGGAATGCCCTGGATGGAAACACCTTGAATGGGGGATTTCAGGATCTTATGATAGAAATACAACATATCCACTATGTATTCCTGAGAATTATATATGGAAGAGTGAAGCTATTAAAGCTAAACTTCACTGTGCACCCCCCACCCCAAGGTAGGTAATAAGTCAGGCTTAAAGAATAAATCCCCTAAAGTTGAAAAGGCATTTTAAGCTCTTAAAATCTGTAAACACATCCTTCTTCAATATTGTGTTCTGGGCTTGCCCAATCTCAATGCAGAATTTTATGCTACAAATGCTGCCTGGTTACCCCATTTTCACAAAACAATGCGTTGATTTTCTACTTGTGCTACAAGCAAAAAAAGATTCAAGGTGCATTACAATAAATTAAATTAATGCAAATCAGCAGCTAAAATCTTTCAGGACTGTTACATTAATTTGAAAGCCTTCACGATTACAGCATGTTCCACCAAATGACTGAGAGGCAGCTGAATCTGATTGGGCAAAAGTTGTTTACTGCAGTCTTTCCCCCGTTAAAATCTTTGGAAAGGGGGCCTGAATTACTGATAAGCACTTATTATGCACACACTGGTTACGGTTGGAATTAGCCATGGAATGGATCATTTTACATGTAATTAATGACAAAATGGAGACTTGGCCAAAGGAAATCACATTCTCTCAATTTTACTTACAATTTCAATAGGGTTCTGTTTACCTAAACACTAATGCCTGTATTTTCAGAGCAATTTTAATTTTTCAAACACAATCAATAATCAATATTGCTACTTTCAAACAAGAATATTTTAAGTCTTGATTCTGTTCCACCATCTGTGCTGCACCCCCCAAGTCGCTGCTCACCTGGCATCTGTACCTTATTCTCATAATTAACCAGGCTACCTAACTGGACTAGCCAGCTTCCCCAGTATGAGGAATCGGTTGACTTATGTCTGTTTACTGAGATCCCTTAGATCCCTGCTTTGTGTTTCTCTCTTTACCCTGCTCACTGAGTGTGTGTCCCGATGCCCGTCTCAGTGCCAGTGTGTGTCCCGATGCCCGTCTCAGTGCCAGTGTGTGTCCCGATGCCCGTCTCAGTGCCAGTGTGTGTACCCATTCTGCAGTGTCTGTGCATGTGTCGACCTTTCCCTTCACCTGCAGGACAGAATGCCCAGGGTGGGGACTCCCTGAGTCTGTTCCCTTCTGGCTTCTCGACCCTCACTTTCCGTCCCTGACTGCGACTCTTGCCCCATGTTTTGGTTTGCCCAGTCCCTGAGGCGTCTCCTTACAAATATCACAAAATCACTAATACAGATGGTCAGTAACAAAAACATCATCATCATCATCATCATCATCATCATCATCATCACCTTTAACAACAATATTAATACAAGTAAGTTATGGGATGGGATTAAGCATTGACAGAATTAAGGTGTGCCTAATCCTTCAACCAGTGAGTCAGCATGTTTCTCACACCCTGACTCACTGGCCTCCTCGTTACCAATGCTACTGAAGCGATTCCTGCTTTTGCCCCTCTTGCGTGAGCTCACAACTGTCTTGCTCCCCATCAGTAATGATGTGATCGACGCACACTCCTTCTCCCAACTGCCGGAAAAATCAGTGCTGCCAAATGTCTCTTCCGTTTAACTTTGATGGTCTGGAAATACACACTGACACAGCTAATGGTCTTTCCAAGTCAATAAGCTAATTCAAATCAGCTCAGAATCTCAGATGGCATTGCAAAGGAATGACATTTGTGTAATAAATGTTTTTCTCAAAGAGAAAGAGGAGAGAATGTAGATAAAACACTCAAGTGAGGCTACCTGTGCTAGCGATGTTCTTTGGATTTAATATATAAATATATATTATTACACACACACACACACACACACACACACACACACAGAGAAACCTGTGCTCATAACATTCATTTTGGTCTTTTTTTGGTATTTTTAGTTTTTTTTTTTAATCACAGTCACAGATTGTATTGAATTCCCCCTCGTGGGATAAAAATGGTCCCCATAACATTAAAATAATGGGTCCCCCCCCACACACACACAAACACACATACATACAGACACAACCTCTGGTGCCATTAAAAATACAATGAAAGTATTTGCATGATTTGTTAAAATGAGCATATGAGCATTATAATTAGTGTATATTAGTATATATATTTGCATGTGCCTGAATGTGTGTGTTTGTGTGTGCGTGCTTTTTACTTAAGGTCAGGAATCATTACCACAAGACAAAACTAGGAGAGAACAAAACCAGAAAAGGATAATAATTATTAAATGGTAATTTGCAGCCTTGTGATTACAAGTTCAGACCACAATACCAGTTGTGACACATCATGCTGCCATGTTAATATTTAATGTTTAAAAGAAGAGTCTCATACTTTATTCATTCATAACTGAAAGCTTTTATGCCTTTTGTGCACAAATTGTTAAAGAGAAGCCCATGAGATGAAGTGTAGGAGCCAATTGCCTGGGACAGCTCTGACTAAAAGGAGAAAAAAATCTGCTTTTGCAAAACTGATGTTTGAGTCAAATAATCACCATTTACATGAAAACCACCCTACAATTGCAAGTGTTTTTTTTTCTTTTTCATTAGCTGTTGAATCCAAATTTGAGTGCTTCTCTGGGCTTATTCTGCATTTCTGTAGGAGTGCAGGGAGCTCCTGCAGGAAGACCAACGTCACAGAGTGAGGGCCTCAAGGAGATGCTATCCTGGAAGACTGCGAGGTGCAGTTTTCAAAACGGGATAAGAAAAGGCCCATTTTTGTTCTTAAGACCATTGCTAGGTTTGACAGATACATACATGGTGATGCCATCTTTGGCGGCTGCTTCTGTTTGAAATAAAATCTTCCCAACATCCACACATTTTTCTTTCCTTATTTAAACTAGATAACCCTCGGTGATACTCCCCCACTTCCTTATATTTAACATACTTGAATCATTTGATTATCCGTCATACCAGTTTCAGTTTACCTGTAAAGCACATTGTCTGAGAAGCATGCTTGTGAGCAGCAGGCCTGGCCTCGTGTGATGCTGCGGGGCTGCATCGGCTGGCCATTACCGAGCAATGGATGGGCCTCACTCCCTTTCTCTATGCTACATGGACATCTGAGGCCAGCTGGGCTCACAGAGCCCTAGGTGGGGCTGAGCAAACAGCACTCAGCCAGCCAGCCAAAAGATGTATTATTATTTGCATATAGTATAGTATATAGTATATAGCATATAGCATAAAGCTGCTGAATGTAAGTAAATGCTAAAAACAAAAGGCCCTTTTCCATGGCAGGAACTCAGCCTGATTGTAGTTCCTGGAAGGTGGTTCCTGAAGTACTGGGGGTGGGGCTTATAGGGATAAACTTTGCTGATTGGTTGACCACAAGCAGCGGTTATGCAGAAGTGCAGGGAAGACGAATAGAAGAAGGGAAGCAAAAATGGAGCAGATTTATTATTGTAGTGCAGAATTACTTTTGTTTTTCCATTACATTAAATGCATTAATAAGTTTAGGTAAAAGTTTGAATGCAGAGAAATTTGATATTGCAATCTTGCTATTGCAGTAATTTCACAACTTTGAACATCATACTCACTATACTCAGTTTTTTGCTTGTTTTGTTTACAGTCTCAGTATAAATGTAGTACCTCCTAGCTGATATTAAAAGTACTCAGTCATGCCCTGTCAGATTTCAAACCTATGCACCAAAGCTAGCAAAAAACAAACAGAAAATGACAGCATGCATTTTTTAAATGCCCCACAATTTCAGCCATATCTCCCTTTAGCTACTCATCTCTTTATCTTTAATCAGTCATAACTTACAAACAACCCAAGTCCATTAATACAAAACGCCTGTCCTGTCTCTGATATCCAATGGCAGAAGGCCGATAACATCTCTAAAGAAGGCTTTGGTTAATGCTAACAGTATTAAGTTTACAGAAAGCGGATATTTTTGTTTATCAACCCTGCAATGACAGATCCTTTAACCGTTCCAACAGCACATCCCACAATCTGAATATCAACTGCTGTCGCCCACGGAATCCGTCAGTATCGGGGGACAAACTCCCTCCCTCACTTGGGTGTCTTGAGCAATGAGCCATCTTTTATCTGATGAAAACTGGAAGACCAGGAGGCAAAACAACAGAAGAAAACTGACATTATTGTCATTTTATGGGAACAGGATAAAAACACCTTTAAATACAATGTGAAGAATTGACTCAGATAGAACCTCTGGGGTCTGGTATCCCATCCAGGACATACCCCAGCCTTATATGCTCCAGGGCCACACCCCCCCCCCCGAGCAGGAAAAGAGGTTACAAGATGTTTGGATGGATGAACAACATCTGTGCCTATAGAATTGTGGATTTTCTTCCATAATATTTCCATCTTGGGAATTTTTAAAGTAATAAACACACAGTGAAAATATATATTTTTTAAATGCATGCACCTCAATGCTGTATGCAAAACAATTTTTCCACTAGGAACCATAAATTATGTGCTATAATCTGTTAAAATAAAAAAGAAAATATTGTATTTAGTAAGTAGTTTTCACATGCTACGTTATTTTAAACATGGATAACAAATATCTATAGATGTACAAATAAAAAGGAAGGACTTAAATATTCAAGGTCAGTTCAATTTATTTTTAAATCAGAGTCTCTCCGTGGTGCTTTACATGGGTTTGTTGTAATATATGTGAAGATTGTATGGGACGGTGATATTAGTAAATTATGTCGACGAGGCCTTCCCTTCAGGTAGGGCTGGGCGATATGGCTAAATATTTTATCAGGATATTTTTCCCTTAAAATTCCCAAAGGATTCCCCATAAACAGATTCAACACATGAAAAAGACAACAAATTCAATGAACTGCAAACTGAAATCTATACAAAAAATATACAAAAATAAACTTTTTGTCAAAGGATACAGTGTTTTTTTTTTTCTATTTGTACTTTTATTGTTATATTACTTTTAATTTTCAATTGAAATCTAGGTTTCAGGTAGTTTTCAGTGCATTTTAGGCATATTTCTATTGAGTTTTTATTTATTTATTTTCAGTTTAAGGTGTTTTCTTTCTAGGGATAAACTGAAAAGTTGTAGAGCTATTTTTTATGTATCTTATCCAGCATGAATACTTTAACGGAGTTTTAGGGTCACTATTAGTAGAAATAAAAATATAAAACCTCAAGAATAAAGTTGGAATTTTCGAGAATAAGGTTGTGATTCGCGAGAATAAAGTCATAATAATTTGAGAATAAAATCATAAAGTTACAAGATAAAAGTCATAATTTTTCAAATGAAGCCAAAACCTGAAGATTGAGGAACGGATCTCCATCATCCCAGGGTGGGGATCTCTCTCATCCCAGAATCTTTGTGGATCACCATCAGTGGACAGGTAGGCTAAATTTACAAAATGTTCAATGAGCTTTATAATGTTTAAAATACGACAGAGTTTTGTAGATTTTGTCGTGGTGTGATGTCATCATATCAGAGGTGTTGCAAGCAGTTAGGCTGTCGTGGTATGCAGACATGCAACTTAGCCAGGCGGTGGATGTACAGTATGACTGGAGGCAGAAAATGTGCAGAGCACGTTTATTAAGGTTGCCATTGTCAGGCAAGGCAGGGGTTACAAATGATCAATTTAGACGTAATGCAGCCACATTGATGTAGTAGAGCCTAAAAAGCAGAACACAATGTGCAAGGCTAGGAACAGTAACATCATGGTTTAGTTTTGTCGTTCATATATATTCTTTCCATTCTGGAATGACCTTGAAGTTACCTTATCGTAGCCTATTGAATTTGGTTTGTTTATTCCACAGTTCCATAATGGCAGAGAAACTGTCCAATGTAACCTTTCTAAGAGACAGGGGCGTCTCAGAAGTAGTCATTAATTTGATGGAAGAGCCAAAGGTATTATCCAGATTAGAACATGAATGCTCAGTCATCTGCATGCATATACAGATAGTCACTGGGTTACGTCTTTGTTATGATATTTCGACTATACGATGGGTAAATGTTTTTCACTTTCAGTACATTATTCAATAAATTGCAAGAGATATTCAACATTTTATTAGAAAATAGACTTTGTATTAATGATTTGGCCCAACTGTCGACTAATGTAAGTGTTCTAAGCATGTTTTTAAGGTAGACTAGACTAGGCTATGATGTTTGTTCGGTTTGGTGTACTATATTAAAATGCATTTTTAGCCTTCTGATAGGTTTATCGGAATGTAACCCCATCGTAACCTGGAGAGGCTGTACATGTTGAGTTCACTTGCAGTTGTTCAAAAGATACAGTTTGCACCATTTTGCTGTACTGTACTACTGCAAATTTAGGTGGCACTCAGTCTTTAATTAAATGTTATTACATATAGCAGAAAGGTGTAGGCCACACAAATGGAGGTTGGTTGACTTTTTCTCCATTCAAATTTCAGCTGTATGTCTCAGTAAAATTACCTGGGAATTTACCTGCAGTCTCAGACATGGATCATTGGTTTTTTTGAAAGTGGTTAAAAGTAATTATTTTTCAGAGAACACAAAAACGTTTTATGTGTGAACACAGTCTCACCAAAATATACCTGAGCAAAGAATACTACATCTTGACTATTTTGGGTGCATTTGCCTGAAGCCATTACATAAGTATAATGAAACATGGACCTAAATAATATATATAATTACATTTTTCTTTTCAGCCATTTCATTTGTGATTTTTTTTCTTTTGAGTCATTTTTGTGATTTTTCTCTTCATTTATGAATTGGTAACCCTTGCACATAAGTTAACATGTTCGTTCCTTCGCCTCTCACAGATTAACAAAGATGTCATCATGGAGGATGCAGAACTGGCCGATTACCTTCCCTCATATGGAGACAGGATCGCACTCTTTAATTTTTGCCGGCGTCAGACACCCTCCTCAAAATGGAAGCTCAGCCTTTTCGAAAAGCTAAGGGGAAAAACTTCAACTTAGAAAAGATAAAAACGAAGGTGAGGAGGAACCACATACCTCATGCAAAATGTGGGATAGACCAAGACACTCAATGCGGAATATTGAAATCGGATCGATTCACACTGAGGATAAAGTCACAAAACAGGCCAGAGCAAAGCAAAACTTGGAATAAACATACAGGGTGACTTTAATGAGATACTGAAAGGAAAGGGATAATTTTTTTTCCAGTTGGGGAATCTAGCAAAGGTCATAAATCTAATTTTGAGTTTGATGTTAGGGACTTTAAGCAAAATCCTCTCCCTAAGGATATGTCTATTGAAATGATACATAACTGTCTGTAGTTCTACAGAGCAATCCATCCAAAACCAGCCCTGAATGAAACATCTATTGATGAACAAGCTAGTTCTGTCTCAGCAACTGATTCATCGCCACTTTGAGATGGACTTACACCTGAGTCTACACTGGAAAAAGCAGGGGAGCAGTATGAGAGAGATAGATCTCAGGCTCTTCCAGAGGTCTTCATTGTTTCAGATCAAATTGAGACCACACAGTCCTCAGTTAACACCGAACACCCTACAAGCACTTTTGTCAGGGTTATTACTGATTCTGTTTATCTGTCTGTCACTGTGGAGCATGCTATTGAAGAAACCATTTCAGATACTGTAGTAACAGATAACTCTGACCCTGAGATCATTTTTGGTGCACAGCTTGTGATTGATGTTGACTATCTGAGTGAGACACTAATCTATGAGCCAGATGAGCTCCCTCAAATTGTTCCTCCTGCTTTGCTTAGAAAAACATTAGTCATTCATTACTCAAATAGCTTTAATGACATTATAGATGCAGTTTCTGACCCTGAGATTATGAAATCATCATTGTCAGTGAGACGTTTACTTTCTGACAACTCAGGGGAAGCAGCTACTGGGTTGGTGTTCTCAGAGATGTCTAAAGTAGCTTCTGGACAGAATTCTATGAATGTTATACCCTTGGGACTTTGAAAGTACCTTTCCATAGGCATGATTTCAATGTGGAAAAAAGGAAGGGAGTTTGCCGGATTTTTCTCAAAAGGTTTCAAGATTTGCAAATACTTCCCTATCGAGCTTGCGCCACCATTTCATGAGGAGACACTATTTGAGTGAGTGTGCAGTGAGCTGAGAGCACACTTTTTGCAGTTTGTGATCTGCCATGAGTGAGATATTCTAAGTCAGGCTCTAAATGACTTTACTTCCATTGATAGTGATGCCCTTCTGGAAATTCTTAACAAGTATGAATGCAGAAAGAGAACCTCTGCTCTACCTGGAATACTTGCTGAGAGATCTCATAAGGAGCTTGTGCAAAAACCAATGTTTGTCATTGACTGTTGGAGAGATGTTGTACTGTACAAGCCCAGATGTGTCTCGGTTTTGGGGAACTGACCAAAATATACAGTGACCTAACACAAACACCAAAAAAGGTGGTAGGGATGTTAAAATTTCCAACAGAAATGAGTTCAAAGGAAGCAGAAGTGGCCAATCACTTGCTAAAGGTACATCAGAGAACTTGATGAAGACAAACTTGGAAGGTTTTTAAGGTTCTGTACAGCCTCAGACTTGGTGGTGTCAGAGGGTACATGTGAGATGGTAATACAGACATGGAGAAATTTGTTGGTAACCTTACAGCAGGGGTGCAGAACCTCCGGCCTCCGGGCCGCATACGGCCGGCAAGACCATTTGATCTGGCCCATCAGTGAATTAACCCTCTCAAAGTTTTTGAATCATAGGAAGGGTTTTACCTTGGATAAAAGCCTTAATTGGAAAAAGCTAGACTTAACAACTGTGTTAATTTGTTTCTCCATTTTAAAATTCATAAGTCCAAAATTACGCCAAGGTTTTTGGCTGTGTCTTTCACATATGGTTCTAGGGGGGCTAGGTCTACATATGCATCACAGGCAGCACTGGGCCTCGGTTTTGTTTTCTTAAAGTTTAAAAAATTTAAAGCCACCCAGGCTTTGATGTCCTCTAGACAGTCAAGTAAACATTTAAAAGAGTGGTAGTCATTACGTATTAATGGCATGTAAATTTGCGTATCATCTGCATAGCAATGAAAAGAGATATTATATTTCCTAAGAATAGATCCCAAGGGCATGTAAAGGGAAAAAAGTATAGGCCCCAGAATGGACCCTTGAGGAACACCACAGGGGAGAGGTGCAGTGGGAGATACCGATCCATTTGCTACATTTGCTACGAAAAACTTCTGTCTGCCAGGTATGATTTAAACCATTCCAGAGCAGTGCCTCTGATACCAACATAATGCTCCAGACGGGAGATTAAAATGTCATGATCTACAGTGTCAGTGTCTACCCGAAACCTCAAACTCCCGTCTTGTCGTAAATTGTCGGCCCGCTTTTTTTTATCCTGCAGGGGATCTCCAACTGATCATCTTGCTACTTAAGATCAGTTTCACAACCTATCCTCGCGAAGTATTGTTGCCATTGTTTCAATTAGACTTACCAAGCACTTTTCCTGTTCTCCCGGTTCATCTTGCCTGCTGTGTCCCGCCTGCCTGCCTGCCCCGTCCTGCCGACCCTGGTCCTTCCCTCCTTTCGTCTCCACGTGTCGTCCCTCTGTGTAGGACTGATCAACCCAAAACCCAACCTCTGCCTGTGACCCGACCACCCGACTGGAATAACCCACCGGATTTGTCTGCACCCGATTTAATAAACAATCCCGTTCGCTCCTGCAATTTGGGGTCTGCCTCCTTCTTCCTCGCTGTGCGTCACACTATCTATCTATGTGCATACACATCT
>JABJVQ010000015.1:20941405-20956612 GCA_026770845.1 Campylomormyrus tamandua | reverse complement strand
ATATAGTGTATAGAGTATATAGTGTTAGGACGAGCACTTATTCATTAATGCAGATGGACTCAGTTACACTGTGATTTGCAAGAATCTGCAGATTTTATACAGTATGTAGCTGTTTGGAATTTTCGTACATCGAATGATATCTTACATTTTCACATGGTGTTATTGGCTCATTGCCTTTGTTGCCATAGCTACACCATAGTGTATTATCTTCATGGAGAATCTGCACAGTTCATCAGAAAGTAAACTCTATACAGTATATCCTAAGAGTCTAGGTAATAACTGAAAACCTGGAATATGCACTTTAAAAAAATTAAATCTCTTTGATATGCACAATCCAGCTTTGCCCCATAGGGAACTTTACAGGTTTCAGTTGTTTAAATCACAGAAGTTATTTATGTATTGTATAATTTAACTATCATAAATAGTATAAGAATTTAATATAATACCACAGATATAATATGACAGTATATTGAATGGCTCATGCAAAAAATGCATTTATTTTGGTTGTGAGATAACATGAGAACATGAGCCTTATGGGAGAAGGTTATGTTGGAATTGTGTTTTTTTATTTTCTACTGATAATCTGTAAAACATTTCAACATAAGTATTACTTTAGGTTTTATAAAACATTTTGCTAGAATACCTTTTTCTTTTGTTTTAAATAACTTAAAGCAAGAATCTAGACTCAAGTCATCCAGAACCATTGAAAAGGAAAACAAGGCTGATCCAGGAAAGAGCTGGCAACTAGTCAGTAACTATGCAGTGAATATTATGTTGACCTTTCTCTAAATTTCGGTATTGAAACTTTATATGTAATTAAATTTTTTATAGAGCTTCATATAGGTCAAATTCCTGTCATACTGGGCCATTCAGTTCCTCATTCTCTGCCCCCCATTCAGTGAGAGGGAGTCCAGCTTTGCCATCTGTTCAGACCCGAAAAGGAAGACTGCATTGGACATAGATGACAGGGGAGGCTCTCGTTGTAGCCTACAGTGCTTCATAAAACAGACACAAAGACAAAGGCAATGTAATGAGCATATATCAAGGAAACAACAGCCATCAATGTTTCCATTTGGTTTGTTTCTGACTGTGATAATATCTCTGTCATTGTCAGTTTGGCTCTTGCTGTCTTTTTGTGCAGTTATTAGCTGTAACTCCACGGAATCAAGGAATCAAGTAGATAACAATGACAAAGATAGCAGTGATTATTATTATTATTATTATTATTATTATTATTGTGTTGTTTTTGACTATAATAATATAATTTAACTGTAAATTGTGGATTTTTACTTTTTTAGGGTTGGCAACAGTTCATTACGATGAATAAATATGAGACCTTCTTGGTGTGTCCCTCCCAGTCAGGAAGTGAGGCCCCATCCTCCCACTCTCTTGGAAGGCAAGGCTGATGCAGACGGGTGCAGCAGGACAACGGCAGAGAAGTGCAGAGACGGCAAAAGAAATCACGCTGCACTTTCATATTAATGTGACAAAATGGATGTGATTCACACTGTTTCAAAACAAATTAGCAGAACATTTTTTTTATTAAGTTGAGCATGAAGGTATGAAGGGTTATGAATGTAGCAATGAATAGATAGGTCCATGAAGGGGGGTAATGGTGAAATTTTTAACTTATGTTTGGCAGGATTTCTGGGATAGCGTATAACAATGTAGTATACCTACTGATGAAATTAGACACAGACAGCGAGACAGGCAGACAGATAGATAGATACAGTAGATAGACAGATAGATAGATAGATAGATAGATAGATAGATAGATAGATAGATAGATAGATAGATAGTAGTTATTCTCTTTGAATTTCTTATTGACTTTACCATAGAGTACTATTACGTTTCTCATCTTCTGAGTAGTTTCTCACATTCGTCAATGAGCCAGATTTGTGAGGATTCTGCGAGGAGTCCAGCTTTGACCTCATTATTTTTACATAAAATTTATTATGCATAACACAATAATGGAATAAATTTTCTCTTTATTGTAAGAAAAAATTTCTTGTTATTATCACACAATTGCCTTTTATTATTAAATAAATCTCCTTTTACATTTGCAACAATAAGCTTCTGTAATTTTTAAGAATATTTTTTTTAGATTTTTATCATAATCCCAATGGGAATTGAATGGATGTTTAAAAATAACTTTCTCAAAGAACATACATAGTTTATTATATACATTTTTACAATTTGTTTATTATATGCAGTTACAATCGTTTGCAAACTAATTGTACATATGTATGAAACAAAGTGAGTTGAAATGTGTTTATAGTGAAATATTTGAAGGATGCAGGCCTTTCTCAGATTGCTATGACTGCTTACATGGTTTTGATTCGAATACTGAGTGGCAAACAGCCCTATAGTGTGTATCTCGTGACATGCAGAACACCCATGATTGCAGTGATAGCTACATTCCCTGGATATATCAGCATTTAGCCAGATTGCAACTACAGTATTACACTATAAATATCACAACGATCAACAAGTACTACCACAGTACTATAAAAATGTATTGACAATGTAGCAAACATGTCGCTAATTATACCAATAGGAACGCAACAGTGGTAAGCATAACTAAAGGAAATGAGCCATCGTAATTTTCCGACGCTGGCGTAGTGTGGGTAAATGGTAACCACAAGCAGCATAAGTGTGGTTTACCTTACTCAGTACTTCCAAAGCCATAGCAATCAATGAACAGCCAGGGAAAAAGGTAAGTAAAAAGCAAACTCATAATAAACAACACTAGCATTACTCAAGGGGAAACAGAGGTAGAAAGTCTCGCAGTATGTAAAGCAATTAAGGGGAAACAGGTAGGAAGTCTCACAGTATGTAAAGCACATTAAGGGGAAACAGAGGTAGGGAGTCTTGCAGTTTTAGTGAGTCTCGTATCATGTAAGACTTAATTGAACCGGGGTAAACAAACACCTAACTTTAGTTCCATTCTTAGTCTTTCTGACACTGATGCACTAGCCCTTAACCACAGGCTGAGGTGAGCGTTATACCCCCTGAAACACCTGTGGCATTCATGTTACCCAGTCCACCCAGAATGTGTATGATATCCTGTGCAAAGGTGCGATTCACAGTGACTGCATTGAAACAGGCAGCTGTCAGAGCACATAGTCTCAGCATAACAGGCAACGTGGGCGTGTCCCCATGTCACCGAGCCTCCAACGGGCCTGAAGAATGTGTACAAGTGGCCTCCCAGATCTACAGCTGAGCTGATGGTGAACCGTAGTAGCTCAGCTGGCTGCTAATTGCTCAGTATTATGTCCAGGAGCTCTTTGTGTTTTACATAAGACAACTGATGCCAGATATAAAAGGATTACCAAACTGTTTAGTGTATCCATGCAGGAAAAACAAATCACGATCGATGCTTTTTTCCCGAGTTGTTTGCCAGTGTATAATTAGGTCATTTTGGGTATTGTCATACATTTATTGTTTGCGTTTCTGCTCACTGTGTGGGGCAGACTGACAAATGATTTAGATTCATCGCCTTGGGAACTTCTTCAGAATAAAAGAGTAGTAACCTGTTACTGCAATGCATGACAATTAATACAGAGATACTTACTTTACATAATTCCAGCAATTATTAATTCAGATTTTTGTGAGTGAAAGGTGAACCACATCTAATCTCTATCCCCAAAACACAAGCAGAAATGTCCTTTGCGTTCCAAGACACGTCAAGCGGCTTCCTTCTTTAATCCGTTTCTCTGCAGTTAAAAAAACCCATTTCCGTTCTGAGGTCGCTTTAAATCAGTCTCGGCACACAGTAACCAGCACTGTCACAGACTCACAGCGGGTCATTGTCAAGGTGTTCATTCTGCAGAAATCCTCCCTCTCACTCACTATTCAAAGCCCAGCGCTGAGCTTTTAGGCCCCCTGTCTCTGCCTGGAGGGAGGAAAATATCCACACTTGGCTCCTGACTGCAGGTGGACCCAGCCCCGGAGAGCCTATCTCTTATATAACCCTGGGACATCAGCATTTAATAGCACCCCTCTTTCTAGGCTGTGCTTCCAACGCTGTGTGAAAACTGTTACAGCTTTCAGGACACTCATAAGTAGCAGATTAGCTTTGCGAATTTATGGCAGTATGCTTTTAAAAACTGTGATGACAATATTATGAATAAATATCAAATATGCTTACCCAATCTGTCAACCAGTCATCAAATTCAGCAAAAAAAACATTTAAAATTACAATATATTTTGAAGCTTAACAGGCCTTTACAGAATATATTGTATATTTAGTATAGCAACACTGTTGAAGTGAACATATTTGTAGAGGATAAACCTTCACTGGCTATTTTATTAGGTATATCTAGCTAATAGTTGGTAAGACCCACTTTCAGGCCCAGGCAGCAAAAATCCACATCAAAATTTAGTTTCAACCAACTGGTTGAGCATAAAGATTCTCAGGCACAGTATATTCAACTGGTTGGTTGAAACAAAATCTTGGTCAGGATTTTCAATGAAATTTTCAATGAAATGTCTACCTCTGAGCACTCAGCACTCCACTCATTGGATCACATGACGCTCCAAAACCACACAGTAACTGAACCTCTGTTTGCATTAACACTCAGGTTACCCAATAAACTGGCCACTGAATGTATATTCATAAACACCCAGCAGTTTTATATATTCCATTTTAATTTGTAGCCTCTGTTAGAATTTTACTTTGATGACTGGCCCTCTGACAAACATTATGATATTTCCCCATGTTAAAAGTAAAAAATAAGACCTCATGAGAACCAAACAGAAAATAACCTGATTACAAATACATGTAGTCTTTGCCAAAAAAGCTCAATTGTAATGACTAAGCAAAGGGGAGATTGAGATGTTGCCGACGTGAGAAAGCTTAGCGATAACCGTCAGGCCTGCAGTTGACATACTGGTTCCCAGGGGCCAGAGACGGCCTCATGCTTTGTTTGTCTTCAATACTAACATCTGAGGAAAATCACAGCCATTAATGTGTGACAACAAAGAGGATAATTGCTGATCGAATCCCACGATAGGGAGCCATTTGTGATAAATGCTTGGTGTTATACATGGTATCAAGCTGTTTAACTCAAGTCAATTTATTTACTGCAAGAATAAATCAATCAAACAATTGTAGTTGCAATAATTTTCTTCAATTTCTGAATGTATTACTATTTTCATTTGAGTCACATGAGCACAGATACCTGCCAGACTATGACATATGAGTTTTGAAGTGTGTCAAGGTCAATTTATGTCTCACACACTGAATTGTTTCTCTTTTTGACATTGACCCCTCTGTCCAGTCTCCCTACTGCTTATCCTGTACATGACTAGGAGGATCCTGAAGGCTATGCCAGAAAGCATAGGACTTAAGGGAAGGGACCTCCCTTGACAGGATGGCAGAATACCGTTTACAGATACCTTCCACCTAACCACTCTAGGAGGAACATGGAGTAGCTGTGGCAAACCTATATAAACAAAAGAATAACAGGTCAACTTCACACCCACACACACACACCTTCCACCTAACCACTCTAGGAGGAACATGGAGTAGCTGTGGCAAACCTATATAAACAAAAGTATAACAGGTCAACTTCACACCCACACACACACAGACACACAGTGTGGATTTAAAGATATAACCCTGGGGCTACATTTTTAGGTTAAATCATTTATATGACTTAAGGATTAAATTTGGCATTTCAGCTTGAACACATCCATCCATCCATCCATCCATTACCTTCCGCTTGACCAGGATCCAGGTCGCAGGGGTAGCAGCATCAGGAGAGATACCCAGACCTCCCTCTCCCCAGCTACGAGGCAATCCTGAGCCCACCAAACTGGACACCCTCAACACCCTGGCTGCGTCTAGAAATCCTGTCCATAAATATTAGAAACAGGATCGATGACTGGCGGAGCCCAACCCAAACTGGGAACACGTCTGACTTATTACCGGCAATGCAGACCAAGCTTCTGCTCCGTTCATACAGAGACCAAATTACCCACAGTAGTGGGCCCTGAACCCCATACTCCCAAAGCACCCCCCACAGAGCACCTCGGAGAACCCGGTCATAAGCCTTGTACACTGGATAGGCAAACTCGCAGGCTTGAACACATGATTTTAATAAATATTTAAGTAGATAGATAGATAGATAGATAGATAGATAGATAGATAGATTGATTGATTGATTGATTGATTGATTGATTGATTGATTGATTGATTGATTTGGCTCTTTCATTTTGGAAGTGCTATGCCAACCACAGCAAATGATAACAGAGACATTAGAACATCAGGTTCATCCATGCGTCTGGACACAGGCAACCTGCGCTAGAGGAACTGGCCCTAGCTGCTAGAGGAACTGGCCCTAGCTGCTAGAGGAACTGGCCCTAGCTGCTAGAGGAACTGGCCCTAGCTACAAGAGGAACTGGCCCTAGCTGCTAGAGGAACTGGCCCTAGCTGCTAGAGGAACTGGCCCTAGCTGCAAGAGGAACTGGCCCTAGCTGCAAGAGGAACTGGCCCTAGCTGCAAGGATCAGCTGTTTATCTTGGAGGTCGGCCACACAGCTATAGGTGCAACAATAGGATTGAAACAATTATTTCACATTTTAGGAAAATCAAAATTAAAACTGCTGGAGTGAAAATCCAGGTTTATAAAGTGGGCTAATTGTAAAGTGCTGTAAAGTGAAAGCAGAGAGACATGTACACAGTTGTAGGCCTGATTCTGGGTGTCACAGACAGTCCTGGAAAATCTGCACCAGGCCGCCATACACTAGCTGACCTGTTTAACTCGCGATGACTGAGCATCTGCTGGACTCGGTATTGCTGAGGACTGTCCCCCCCGCACAGCCTGCCTCCCGCCAGCCCCCTGCCTGCTGCTGGCCATGATCCTGATGGAGCCAGCAGCTCTGAGATATCCAGGGTGTGTCACACGCCCAGCATCCATGCTCAGAGCAGGCTCTCCTGTTTCCCCCTGCACATCATGGTCTATGGCAGCATCAGAGTGCCAACCTTTATTTGGGAAGGCCACCCTCACCAGAGGCTCTTTTAGACTCTGCAGTGAATTACGTATATTATTTCAGATGCCGTCCATCCATCCATCCATCCATCCATCCATCCATCCATCCATCCATCCATCATCCATCCATTCATCCATCTATCCATCCAACCATAAATCTATCCATGAATTTTCTGTACTCGCATATCCTATTTAGGGTCACAGGGGTTCAAATCCTATCCCAGAAACTACAGGCAAAAGGCAGGGAATAACCCAAGACAGGGAACCAACCCATCCAGGACACACACAGCAATCACACTCATATTTATTCTTTCTTTGAAGTCCCCTAAGATTTTTAATTTCCAGAGTCAGAACATAAGGCCAGGAGCTACTCTTTTTGCTAAGAGCTGTATTTTATAGAAACACTTTGTCACAGGCATTAACCCAAACCCTGTTTTCATCTGACTAGCTTTTGGCATCAGACCTGGACGAGGCACCGAACCATGCAGCTGGGACTTCACTATGATCCCCGTACCATCCAAAAATCCTTCAAAACTATCAACATCATTGCAAAAAAAAAATGGATTGGGAAATCGCTGCTACCCAGCCTGTAGATAAGTGATTAAAAAGTTCCCTCCCATACAACTCTGACACGTGTCCGTTATGATTTTCAGAGCCCAACTAATTTAAAGCTCATGATTAATTTTCCCTCGGGTAGTATATCAGATGCTGACTGAGTGGGTTATATATAGGACAACCATTTTTATGATTCCTCTGTCAGGCTTTCTTGAAATTTTCATGTCCCTTTCATGTCTTCTTGAAAAAATGCCCCTAATTGTCTTTTTCATAAAGATATGCAGGGGTCAACAGTAGAGAATTAGAGGACTTGATATATTGTCACTGCCAAGGGACACTGACAATGACATCATTTTGGGATTCTTTCTGGGAAACCATTAGTTTCTATTGCATCCTCACCTTTACTTTTTAAGCTGAGGTGAGATTAATTATTGGCTGTGTAAATAATAGATATGATAATAAAATGGCTCCTTGGTTATATTTGGTGCCCCAGAATATTATTTTCCAATAAAAATCAAAAAGCAATTTACGACCATTTACAAAAAGTAGTCAGGAATCAATTTATTTCTATGTATCAGACATGCTGTTTTAAATAGAGAGCAGAGAGTGGCATAACCGTGTTGCTATAAAACTGGCAATAAGCTGAAAGGAGAAAATGCCAGAATATTCTGAGCATTTGATATTAATTTCAAACTGTCTGTGACTCAAAGATTTGCACTGAAATACTGCTTCCTACAGACTGCTTTCAAATTGAAGTAGTATGTTTTTTCAATAAGGCTTTCTATTTATTTTATTGTTTTATCTTCTCCTGAAATGAGCAGATTTTTTCAGCGTATGTGATGTGCTTCACAGCTTTGATTCAAGGCTTTTGCTTAAACACACATACCAGCCTTAAGAACAGACACATCATAGCCAATGTCTAAGATCAGGCATTTAATATCCTGCTATTTCTGGATTCCAAAGATGCACATTGTCACGGGTGAGGGCAAATCCTATTCTAAATTGAATAAATGATGCTTTTATAAAAGCATTAATGAAGGAAGTTAACACTAATGAGAGAAGCAATCAGAAGAGATCAGAAACATCTGTCACAGAATCTCCTGTCCAGTAAGCAGACAGCTTCTCCATGAAGTGATACAGCACATATGTCTTACTGAACTGTTTGAAAACACTCCTGATGCCAAAGAAATGAGGCCAAAAAACATGACAGATCCAAGTTCTATTTCCATTATCAGTTTCTTTTTTTTGACGGAACCAGCATATCTAAGCATTTCTAAACAAGTTTTAAAATCAGTTGGACTGATGCAGTTGGACTTCAATGACCATGAGGTCATTCTTCCCTAAAAGTGTTATATGGTAATATACTAGAACACTAGAACATGTTTGTGACAATAAATCACCATGATAAACATATTAAACAGGCAGGATAAAGTGCTGATTCTTTGTTTTAAGGATATGTTATGTATTAAATGATATATATTCACTTTAATTACAATTAAGGACAGTGGTTTCATTTCAATATAGAGCATTGCCAAATGCTCAGAAAATTATCTGATATTCTGTCAGTCCTAATGTAATTCGGTTAGGACATGAGGTTTTTCTCATAAACTACAAAAAGCTAATCCTTTTTAAAATCTTTTTGAAAGTGTTCTGTATTTAATTAACGCAAACAGTATGTGATATTTATTTATCACAAGTCAAAACGCTAACCCACAACCAGTCTGTTCACGTGTGTGTGTGTGTGTTATGTTTACATTACCAAATGTCCCCCACAAAATGTAATACAAACCTGATTTTTTGATGCGGTGGGGGTGGGGGCCATTTTTCAGGTCCCTACAAAGATCTGTGAATGCAACCAAAAAACTAAAAATTCCAAAAGTCTCGCATTTTGTTTGGTCACTTATGGTTAACGTTAGGACTGGTTAGGGGTTAAGGTCATCATCTTGGGATTAGAGTTTCCCACATAGAAATGAATGGGGAGTCCCCACAAAGATATAATTACAAACCTGTGTGTGTGTGTGGTGTGTGCGTGTGTGTGGGTTTGCATAGTTTACATTTGGGGACCAAAAATGAAAACCAAAAGGTGCATCCCACCGACAGGAAAGGCGGCAGCTCCCTGTGTACTGAGTAAGACGTAGGTTTTGTTGCTCCCAAAAACTGCATTTTGATGTGTGTGTTTTTTGTTTTCAGTGAATTCTGCCCTGCACTCTAGCCCTTGCCTCCCTCAAGCTGGCATGTGTAGATGTCCAGAGAAGACCAGGAGAGAGGACTATAGAGTCTGGTGGGCTTAGACTAAGAACAGAACAGCACCCGTCTCATTAGACCAGGACGAGTTAGTCTTTCAAGTGAAGAAAAGAGGGAGAAGAGATGGTCTCTATGATTCACAGACATAAGATATGAGGACAAACGTAATGCTGCTCTTTAACACAGCTCTTTCTGGCTCCTGTGAAACCTTTCACATTCCCGTATGAACTGCCGGGGGGGGGCTGGTGCACAGCCCCATCTGTGCAGAAAACTGGATTTAAAAGCATTAGATTTCAGAAGCTAACTATGCTGTGAACAAAATATGTGATTCCCCTAACAGGCTAGAGAAGATGCAGAGCACATCTGAAAAATGCTGATAATTTGCCTTCTGTCATGTAGCTCTGCATTAAGAAGACCAAGAATGTCCTTCGTCTGAACAAAAGTCACAAAGATGAGGATTAGTAGCTACAAATCGCCCTGGAATAAGCAGTGCTCAGCTGCTAGTGCACGGCTGGCCATTGGCCTGCGGTGATTTTCTGCAGTCTCTGCATATAACGCTTACACCCTCTGGCCTGAAACCAATCCAAAACAGAGTGATGGGAAATTGCAGTGAGCCCACAAATTCCTCGAGGAGGTTCGTAAAGCTGCAGTGAGACTGCCTGCCTCAGCTCCCCACTGGAGCTCCAGGCTTAGCCACGAAAGTCATCTCCTATGGATATAGGCGTCAACAAAATGCATGCAGGATGTCTGATCCCTCCTCTATGACAGTAAAGCCAGTGCCAGGCTTCACAAACAGTCAGGCGTACATCTGCACACAGACTCCCTCTGTCCATTATGCAATTGTGTGGCATACAAGCCATTGTAAGAGGCTCAGGGACCACTCAAACAGGCACGACTGCAGTCAGCTCATCATATCTCACGAAATCAGACAATTTGTTGAAAACAAAATGTGTTTCATTATCATTTATTGACTAGAGAATTTCAAACAAAATTCTTTTGTATTGCTCCTGGTCTTTGAATGTCCAGGTGGGGTTAAAAAAAATAAATAAATGGTTTGTACTTATTGAACTGCACATGCCAGTTTGACTCACAACATAATGGATATAGCCATTTGCGTCAATTTGACCTACAACATAATGGATGTAAATATTTTCCTACATAATATGAGGATATGAGAACTTCTGCTAGTAATAGGTTATTTGGGAATTAAAAAAAAAAAATCCATCAAAAAGAGCAATATTACTAATGCACTGTCATTATCTATCAGTGCTCATTGCTTTCATGAACATCTGGCCCATCTCTATGCAGCATACACTAATTATGATGCATGCATTATTAATAACACATTTTGGGAAGCTGGATTCACCAGTTAAATATGTATATCTCCTGTAGAATAGAAAAATATGGATAAGGTTGTGTAATAATGTTAATTACCTGTACTGTCTGTCAATAGCAACATTTGATAGTATGTTTCTGAGTATAGTGTTTACTGCAACACAGACAGCTCCCTGGGGGTATGACAGCTTGGAATCAGAGGGCAGAGTCAAGCCCTTTCAAGGTGGACAACGTTGGTTCATCACTAGCAGCAGCCAATGCAACTGGGAAAAAAGTGTTTTTTTTTCTTTATTACAGATATACACAGCAGTTTTATACATTTCCTATTTTAGTGCATGTCTTGTGCTGACATCCCGCTTCTCATTGAATGAAAGTGTCTTTGGTGCAGCATGCCAGACGAGCGTGATCGTAGGGAAACCGTAACAGCATAATTAGGAATGACTTTGAAAGCTGAGCAGTTTGGTAGGACCAGCACACTGATCCAGTGAACACTGCCAGCTTTTTTTATTTCATACTCAGGGCGATTGAAATCCTGATCTTTGGCTCTGAAGCTTGAGGCTCTTTTCCAAAAAAGACAAAAGATTGAATCTTTTCTCCTTACATTTACAGGGAGGCGCTGGGCCACAGCCTGCAGTCGCTTCTCGTGCCCTTTCATTAGGCAGCCTTGCTCTCTCGCATGTTGCCACCCGGCGGCGTTGGTGAAGTTAAAAGCAGCACAATGCTGGCATCTGTCCAGCTAACTAGAGAAAATCTCCCCTTATGACCCATCTCCTGTCCTCTTCTGGATCTTTGGGTACTGGAGGACTGGAAATGTCACAGCAGGGTGCTACCTGGGCTACGGGTCAGCCTGGTACACCAAAACAAGTGCTCAAACTTCACTGGGCTGGACAGAGCCAATCTGTGATCACTTCCAGAATCCCCAGGAAACTTGCCCTCTTCTAAGAGCTACTTGCCAAAGTTTATTTTGCATGCATTATTGAAAAGAGTTCAAGACTGCACTGAGCAGTAAGCCAGCATGAATTGCAGAACTGCTAGTTCGCTCTTGTCTGTCTGCCTGTTTGTTTGTTTTATAGATGAATGAACTGTGTGACCAGCGCAGGACTTAAATTCTGTGTATATGTCCAGCTATGATGAATCAGTGATATACAGTATGACCTAGTCATTTCTGCAGCAGTTTCTGCATTTTTTTGATGTCCATGGGAATTCTGAATATAGGTTCATCTTTGTCATGTATATTCCTCTCATTACTTGGGCATTCAGTGCATATTACACCTGTAGATATCCAGAGGAGTATGGTAGGGTTTTTCCTTTGGCTAGATCAGAAGAAGTCAGTTTTTGAAGAATTTGCGGGGCTTTGATTCCCAGTGCATATATCTGTACTGTCAAGATCCTATAATCGACCAAGGCTGCAATCATGAAGAAACAAAAGCAACAAGAGGCACAACCCCATAGAAATGACAGTGTCAGTGTTCATGAAGAGTCCATTTAATATACCTTAATTGTGAGGTTAATGTCATAGGCATGGATCCCACCCTTAGAGGAAAAGGTACAGACACAGGAACAGTCATACTCATTCAGTCAGTTCCACAGCAGATTACAAGCTCTGAATTGGGCGATGTGTGACTCAGCGAGTTAGAGTGTTATGCCTTGATCAGAAGGTTGCTGGTTTGAATCCCATGGCTGGCAGAGTGACTTCGCTGTTGGATCACTGAGCATAGCTCTTAGCCCCTAGCCATGGAATGGAAGGCCCTGCTTTCTCAATAGCATGTACAGTAGCTTTGGATGTAAGCGTCCACCAAGTAATCAAAAAGCAAGCTAGTCACCTGTACTCATTCAGTCCTTTGTCAGTGTTCATTTGGAACAGGGCATCAAGAAGGAAAGAAAACAGAGCAGAACTTGTTTCCCTCTTTCCAGGCCACAAGTGCACCACAAGCGTGTCAAACTGGTGAACGTAGCATGTGGTATAGCTGCACATTTCACACGAAAACAACGTTACACTTGTAATTAGGTTATTTCCAAGTATTTCTCTTCTATCTTGCATGGTTGTCGTGAAGCGCAATGTCCTGACCTGTGCAGAAAGCTCTTTCTGTATCCCCAGAGGGCTGCTGTGTTACTGGAAGTAAGAGCAGACTGTGTAGTCCTGTAAAGTCTTGTCATGCTGATTCCTCTCACAAAGCCTGCGGAGGATGCATCAGTCTATCCTAAAAATACCGCTCCATGAAAAGCAGAGAGAGACCATTTCACCTCTCTGCTGTGTAGCAGCGCTAAATTCCAGAATTATAAGGAGTGATTTGTTAGGTAAATTTCAAGACTTTCTGTCCTAAACAAGAATTGTGAAGAAAACCTAGAGGACTAACAATTAAATGTTGCGTTATTTCCACATAAATACTGTCTCTGATTGATTTAGCAACTCAAAACACAGCAGCACTCAGATGTTAGGCAAAGTTTTGCTGAGGTACAGAGATAAAGTTAGATAATGAATATGTTTGCACTTTCAGTATGCAATAACAAAAAGGGCACCAGATTTGTTGGAGGCAGGCAAGTGACACTGATTGGCTGCTTTCACAAGTGGGCGTGTGGCACAGCATGGGATTGGACAGCAGACACATATCACATTCACAGATTGGACCTTTAAGTAGTTCTGCCTGAAGCTGTAGATATATCAATGGTATCCTTATCCTCGCAGTTTACTTGACTCAGGGCATTGTCCACTGGGTCCCAGTCCACGGAGTCCAATACAGAACAAAGCCCACCTGAGCATCAGCCCTGGGCAGCCCTCCGTCCTTAATGCAGAAAGCCGCAGAGAGCTGACACATTGTGGCATGTGGCTCACATTTAGCCTCATGTCTATGTATATATGTGCGCACAAGTGCATCATTCCAAATACTAGGTTCTGTTTTTCTTTTCGGGGAGTATAACAAGTATCTCTTTCGATACAGCTCAAAGACTGAAAATATTTATTTTTTCCATCCAGTTTCTGGTAGTCTTATTACTCTATTATTAAAAGTATTATTTTTAAGAATAGATAGATAGATAGATAGATATAGATAGGTAGGTAGGTAGGTAGGTGTGCCTGTGTGTGTCTCTTGCTGTTCCAGTACAAGCTGCCACTCTTCAGGGTTTGCTGGGGTGTGTGGGACCCCGTTCAGCAGGATCTCTACAGGTATGGCCAATTGGAGGTGGTTGTTTGACAGTCTCAGTGCTGGAAGGTTGCACGTTGACGGGGGGCAGCTTCAGTGTTTCCCTAGAGAACAAAGACTTATATGCGAGATATGAAGTATCTTTTTTGCTAAGTAGCAAAGGCCATAATCCCAAATTTAGCACTAAATCCTTTGTAGGCCGACATAATGCTCCCATAAGCTGACTAATTCCTAAGAACCTGCTTACTGTTTGCTCTTGTTCCTGCATTTACCTAAAGAACAGAGACGACAAGAGTACAGCTATATGCCTTTAGCGTGTATGGTTGCCTGGTTACATGTGAGGTGGAGGATTGCTGGCTTGTGATTGGCTGCCTGGGCCCCTGCCTCACTATGGGGGAGCCCTAAAAGGGCTTGTAATGCCTGTGGATTAAACAGCATGTCATTCAGGAACACAGTGCTAACTTTGACAGTTCATAGCTGCAGAAGGACAGTGTATGTTGGCATTGCAATCAAGTAAAAAAATGATATAATGATATAATTGAATAATATAATAAATACAAGTAATGAGAGCAACATTTCTTTTTTTGAAAATCCTGGCAAAGCACAGGCAATCCAGTGTTCCCAAAGGCACAGCAGCAAAATGCCCTCCAAAAACTGCTAAACCCCCCAATTATGAAGACGATGAAAAAATCCTACTTGCTAATTTGCCATAACCTCATCAGCGTAACATTTAAAAGCCCCCACAGCCTCGCCTGTGTGAGACGTGGGTAGGGTTAGCACTGCTGATGAAATGGGAAGCCCATTAAGACACACTAATTCCCTGCTGATGGTGAGTTTTATTGCACACTGTTATAGCTGTGGGGAAAACCAGTGACCAGGGGCAGTGCATCATTGAAAACCAGTGACCAGGGGCAGTGCATCATTGAAAACCAGTGACCA
>JABJVQ010000015.1:20890207-20934810 GCA_026770845.1 Campylomormyrus tamandua | reverse complement strand
AAAAAGTCAGTGACAGATTGACTGGCTGTATGAGGTGAGCTAGTGGCCAAGTCAAAAAATACATGGCTGCACTGGACCGTCACTGCAAATACTGGGGTGATTTTAGCAGAGGTTCTGTAATGGCTAAGCTGACACACTTTGACAGGCATAATGTCATAGTTTATATAGTTTATCTAGTATATATATACTTATATATACAGTACTATTATATATGGGCTTTGAGGCCCTTTTTGTAAACACATAGCATAACATAAGGTTCTCTATACATGCAATGCCACTATAACGCAACACAATTATGGAAGATGGATGCTTTATCTATACAGCACTTTGGCGGTGGTCTGAAGCCTCTCTTTATAAACACATATATAAAGCTACAGTAGGCACATTATACACACAGACCAGTGCATTGCAATACTGTCACTCCCAGAGTCGCACAAAGAGAAATTTAGAGCTACTGATTTACTTGTACTACCTTTCAGATGGCTGTGTGTGCAGCTCTCCTGTGTTTCTCTAAATGTCCGGTGAGATTTTGCTATGTACACTTGCTGCTCCGTACCTCAGATACATTTAGGGGGGTGTCAGTCTCTTGCAGTGATGTATTCTCTCCTTATTCTCTCCTTACTGTTTGTGACTTAAGAGCATGTCAAGGTACAGGCTGGCTGTTCATCATGGAGGAATAGGGTTAGCATTTTGGATGTTTGTCGTAATGTTGTCTCCCCTATGGCCTCATCTTCATCTGGCCTGTAGCAAGCACAAATTAATTTTGTTGTAGAGCATGATGTGAAGAAAGTAAAGATGAAAATCAGCTGCTCCAGGTCTGACCCATAGTACATAGTCAGGTCCTCCGTACAAGTAAGTGCAACTGGCAGGAAATCATGGAGCATGTCCACAACAGTGTGGATTATAGCTATCTTCTGTTACCCTCACAAACTTCAGCAGGATGAGGAGTGTGGATGGATGGATGGTTTGATGGTTAGAAGGATGGATGGATGGATGAATGGGTGGGTGGGTGGATGGATGAATTGATGGATAGGCTACAGCAAAAAATTGATTCCAGTAGCCTGGCTTGCATATCAAAGGCAAGCATGTGTGTGTTTGTGTATTCAGTACACTTCCATTTCAAATAATATATAAATATTAATTGTAATGGTACAATGATTTTGATGAAATCCAATTATGTCAGTCATTTTTCTTCTTCCAAAAATGAATTCTCGTGTAAAATTATTTTAGTAATACATTTATGAATCAGGAGACTCTGAGGACTCCTGTAACTTTCTTTTGCTCTTTGTTGTCCCACGGTGCGTGTGTGTGTGTGTGTGTGTGTGTGTGTATGTGTGTGCGCGAGTGTTGTATATATTTATTGTATATGTGCTTTTCTGTTCTCCAACCTCATGAAAATGCAGAAGGGAAACAGACCTGGCTCCATCACCTGTGCTATATGCTGAATTGTTCCATTCATCTTGTCAACAATGAACCTGAACCTTTCATTTTGTTTGTCCATGAAGTTCTGTTTTCCCATCTTCCTCTGTTATACCCACATCCCACCCCCCAGCCCCCATTTGAAAAGGGAAAACTACAATAACAAAAGTCCGGAACTACTTGCCCAACTTTTTCGCGTCGTATGGTTCTATCGCCAAACAAAGCTGACTTTCTCAACATGTCATAAATTATAGAAGCACATTTACAGTCTTGTGTAGCAGTCACTGCCTTCACAAATCATAACAGCTACAATCCCAGAATCCCCTTGCAGTCAGGGACATTTCTGTACCAGTCAGCATTTTCATGTGCAAGACAGTGTTGGGATTTACTATGCATCTGTTAATGAGAAATGTGTCTATTGAATAAGATGTGCTTTAGAATAAAGAACATGAGGTATGAAAATGTGGTAGAAATACTTTGCGAATCTCTTGATACTTGACATTTCATTTAATCTAATAATAGACACTTTATGTTACCATTTTATTGATTAATTAAGTGAAGTCAGTGCCTCCAGTTTTGTTTCATTGCCTAAAACTGAATTGATTAAAATCAATATTAAATGATTAATTTAGTTTTTATTGCTCCTTTAAGTTAAAATGATTAAGGACCCTAGGTTTTGGAATGGCCGAATCCTAAAGACCCAAGGAAGTCAGCCGCTGAGAGAGCACTCGAGTGCGTCCACAGGCATGTGAAGGTTGGCATGCAGGCGGGCTGTGGTTCTTCCCAGAATTCCGGGCTGTCTGCTTTTAGTCTCACATCACCTCAGAAAACCATATCCCCTGTTTATGATTCATTCTTTAGCTGCTGTCCTTATCCAGAAGAGAGAGTGCTTGTCAATCTGGAGCATTTTCTTTGCACTCAGAATAGACTGGAATACCAAAACATAGATGTGCGAATCAAGTAATATGTAGTAAATATTAATACATCACTGAATAATGGCCAGTGGCAAAGCCTCAGAAAGATGCAAGTTCAAGCCCCAGTAGGTCACACCCCAGAGAAAAGTGCCCAATCTGCTCCTGTAAAGTATCCAAACATGTACATGGGAAGAATGCTAAACTCTGTAGCTTGCTCTGGTTGAAAAGGGTTTTCTCCTTAGCAGTTAAATCAGCCAATGCAACCCTGAAGTACTACACATCATTAAATGAAATAAATTAAGAATGTCCCTTAACGTTTTTAAGTACAGACTTAATTTCAAAGATTTTAAACGTTCTTTACTTTTCTCATTGCTTTCTCTTTGACTTCCATTAGGTACCATTTGAAAATAAAGTGGAGCCTGTTTCATCTAGTAACTTAAAGCTGTGATTAACACCATTTGCATATGTGCTTGTTTACACTAACAGCCCACAGTCAAAATTCTCTAATAAACTTCTCCCTTCAGGTTTCCTAAATGAACATGAATGTAAAAATAAGTATGCAAAGCATTGATAAGGTCAAATTAATGATGTCACTTACAGTATTCTTCATATACTTTGGTATTTACCAATATACATTCAAGAATTAAGTTAATATTCAGGACAATTGGTTATGAGAAATTTGTCTGTAATACACGATGCACTTATCTACAGGACTGGCTACTGTACTTCAGAATCTCCCATGATGCACTGCAAACCTCATTCAACTAATTATGCTTTAGTTGATCAATACCATCAGCTGAAATGGGGTGGACACCAAATCACCCACCAAGGAATAACCTCTAACGATAATGCTGATATAGAAATATCAGGAAACAAAGCAGGAGGGATAGGTTCACTGATTTTCTTTGAATTAGACAAAACCTTGGCTTCGGAAAGAGGCAAGAAAAATAATCAGCTGAGGTTCATTGTATGAAATTCAAAACAATTTAGACAATAATACTCCATATCCCATATTTCCTTCTGTAAAATAAATTTCTACAGTATCTGAGACACCTGCATGAAATGAAACTTTTATTTAAAGTAACTTAAGCAGATATACTAAAGTGAACCCACTTTACAGATTCCCAAACATGTAATTGATCCCAAAATAGACTTAACAGGTATTTACAATAGGTAAGGTATTTCACCAATATTTTGTGCTATAATGACTTTTACAAAGACTGCTGCAAGTATTTTTACATAAAGTTGCTATTGACATGGACTGGTGCAAACATTTTAATAATAAACCCGTATTTACAAAGATTGGTACAAGTATTAGACTGCCTTTCACAAAAAAAAACTGGTTGGGTATTTTTTTGTAAAAAATCATTAACAACGATTGATGAAGGTATCATAAAACATCATTCACAGAGACTGAGGCTGCCATTTTAATAATATACTGCCATTCACGATGACTGGTGCAGGTATATTAACATTAGCTCTGCTTTCCCTGCAGGAGCTAATTTTATGTGTTGAATTTACAGCATTACAATTTACGATTCAGATTATACCCAACCGTTTAGGCTATCTTGTCGTCAAAAGCCAGAACCGCTTTCTGAACATTCATCTCGATCAGACTGCTGGACCAGAAAAACAAATCCATTCCGCTTCACTATTTTTTTTTTTACTGTCATCCTCTGTGCACATTTCTGATTTGATCTGAGGCATCGTCTGCTCCTAACTAATTATTTATGGCCTGGGTAGCCATCCAATCTTGGCCCCGTAGACAAAACGGATGCTCATTGATTGCAGGAAGCTGATGCATCCATCTCGCCTTCCCGTACTGAAACAGGAGTGGGCCTGAACAGTGAGGCTGCTCTGTTTTTAAATATGCAAGAGCTGGAAGGCGATTACAGCCACCTCCTCCCACCAATGCAGTGCCGCATATGCAACATTAAGATGTCCAGCTGAAACGGGGTAGCTATTTTGAGTCACCAGCCAAGACACGGTGATGTCATTTGGTAAAGACCCAGGAACAACATGGTGACATCCTTCCACCTGCAGATACAGAGGGAGATGAAGAGCAAGTTCCAGGGGGATCAAGGACTTGTTTTTGGTGTAGCATCATCATCTGAGCTTCATGTGGCAGAGTCTGCATAACAACCCAATGTAACCACCAGTAACCACCAGTAACCAGCAATACTGGGTAAAAAGTCTTAGGTAGTCAAAGAAACTGTTTAAAGGTATTTAGCTGGGTAGTGAGAGAAACCAAAAATTAACAAGAATGTCTTCTGTTCTCCAAAAAGTTTCTGATGCCTTGTTGGACGGCTAGATGAAGACCCCTTCAGTTCCCAAACCTCTCCTTAGGGGCTCCTCAGCCATTCCATGTCTTCGTTATTTTCCCCACCAGCTCACTTAACTAATAAACTTCGTTTGTGCAATTATTTTATAGCACTTTGATTACACGAACACATAAACTAGTGATCAAGTCAACAAAGACAAGGGTGTATTGGCTCTTTGCTGCAAATACTGGGGTGACTTTAGGAGAGGTTTTGAAATTCCTAAGCTGACACACTTTGACAGACACAATAGTTTTAAACCAACAAGAAGACCATTTAAATGTAATTTATTTGACTGCCTGAAACTTTTGCATAGTACTGCATATAGCAATGCCAGTGTGACAATATTGTAAATTTCTCCAACCCAATATCCATTTAATTACCTCTTATTGAATGATGTTAACAGTTTTCATTTTTACAAAAGGAAAAGGGAGTTTATGGAGGTCATGGTACAATTTACCCCTCTCTATTATTAAATATTTACAAATTTATTCATAATATTACAGTATACATGATAACAGCACAAAGTCAGTAACTGTGCATATTGTTCATTCAGCAACCAATCCCATTGGCTAGTGACCTTCATTCCACAAACCTCCACCTAACAAGTAAATGCAGACTCTCATTTCTGAAGCTACTGCATAACAGCGGGAAGGACAAGCATAGGCTATAATGATGTTATATCACTGTGAGTTGCAGTTACTTTTTTCAGAAATCTACTTAATGTCCTAAAACATTTGCTCATTGTAATGACAGCGATCAGTTTTGCCTTTGAAGTAGAAGAAACAAATATTATTGTCTAAATAAAAGAAAAAGGGTATAACATACCACTATTATATTTATTTTACAAAAGTTTTAAGAGTTATTTTCTGAAACATTTTGAAGCTTACTGTACATTGCTAATTTCCTCAGACAATGAATATAATAATAACAAATGATATTCTTTGCTTAAGGTGTTTTGCATTTATTTTCATATCAAAGCGTTCTGCAAATATATCAGTATTAAAACCACTGATGGATTAGCCAGATCTTTCGTTCCATTCAAAGGTGACAATATGTGATTTCTAAGTTAAGCTAACTTTTGACACACTTCTTTGTTCTGGTGGAAAACAAACTCATTTCTTCTCAAAGTAGCTTCAGTATTTCAGACTCAAATCTCATTTGTGATATAAAGTATTGACTTTTTGCTAATGTCCAAAAGGCTTGGCAGTATCTGGTCTAGTCAAAAAAGTGAATATCCAATTGAAATGAAGTATTCTGTCTTATTTAGCTCCTTCAACTCGCTGTCAAACTCTTTTGTCATCATTGAATGAGCATAAGCTGAATGCTTAATACCAGACTCATTGGAATTTATAGTGCTGGAGATTTCAATTAATTTAGCATGATTTAAAACTAACTCAATTAGGAATGGAAAATAAAGTAGAGGTTTTGTTAGGATCAGTTGGTGCTTCATTCACTACAGGTCCCCGCTGGAGTTTTTGAGTTTTGTTTTCCCAATCCGATGTTAAAAGTCATCAGCATATCCCGACGTGTAAAGCACAGGAGTCGAGCACGTAGAATTCAAATGAACCGCTGAGTATGAGCGCAGCTGACTTTCTTCTAGAGTGTTGAATATTCAGTGACGTGCTGCTTCTGTGTACATAAGCACACAGTGTGTGGCCACTGTGATGCAGATTGTGTCCCGTGTTTATTGCATCCTTAAAAATGGTAATGACACAAAATATGAATAGTGCATGAATTCAAATATGTTATTATCCCCACAAAATACCTTATTTCCTAGTACTGGCATGCTGATTTGGAAGTTAGTCTAGGTATCAGTAGTACTGTTTTATCTACCTACATTAATGCATAGAAGATTATAATTTCAGTTTTTTTGAAAATTTCTAAAACTGCAGATGGCTACTGTATAAATGTATATGAATAAATCCTGCAAACAACGTTATATAAATAGGCTCTCAGAAGGCTCTCTACTCCAATAGAAGCGAACTCTATTATTATTATTATTATTGTTATATGATTATAATCATCAACATCATCATTGTTATTACATGTACCTCAGTTGTGTAGTATCAGTCATTTGTTAGGTGTGACCCTTGATTTGTAAAGCATGACATAGGTGCAAGCCGTGATGTTTCATTCAAAGTTCTATAAACACAAAGGACCAGTGTGCATGTTCCCAAGCCTCTGTAAAGTGCAGAGTGCTTATTTATTAATGCGCAACTTTCAATGGATTGCTCAAAAGTGTCCGTACTACGTGTGTTTTCGAGCTCTGTCTATGTTCCAAAGAGCTCATAGACCTAATTAATATCATGTACACACCAAATGTAGAAATTATGCATCCTTTGCAAAATGTCAAGACAACCAGTTATGAAAAAAAAAAGATAATTAATCGTGTTGTTTATACAATAGAAATAAACAAGGTATGCAGAGGTATGCAGAGAAACAAAATCAGAAAGCAACCTCTGATGATGCATAGTTCTTACTTCAAATTCCTTCAGAGTTTATATCAATATTTCTCTAGGCTCCCATGTAACTCATATAACAGCAGAATGCTTTGAGTGTCACCATAAATGTGCATTTCATTGAATTCCTGACATATGTGGCTAATGTGTGTGAATTTGACCAGCTGTTTCGATTGTAGTAGCTGTGCTCTCTTTGGATATTAGGACTTTTTCTGCTCCATGCGATTTGACCTAATGAAAGTTTGGCAGGCCCGTGGGCAGGGGTTATTTTTCTGACAATGACTGGTCTGACATCCCTTCATGCAATGCACGGCTGTAATCCGACACAGTCTCACAAGACCACGATCAGCATCCTCTATTGATCTCCATGGCAACAAGCCACAACAAGGTTCAGAGATACTGTTCAAAGAGCTTACCTAATTTCTCTAACCACGTTTAAGGCCTCCTTGCAAAAATCAAAGTGCATGTTCTCAGACATCTACACTGACAACGTCAAATGTTCTGAAATATCACTGTCAAGAAATAAGGGTTGTGGTTGCGCAACCCCCACCACCATACATTTCAGGTGGCCTCGCGCTTGTGGTAGCGCTTCACAGTTGAATACGTTTCCCCAACACAAAGGGAGGTGTGGTGCCACGGCACCCTGGCCAGGGCAAGCCTCCCCCCTCCGCCCTGCTCTGTTGTGTCATCAAACCTCAGGCTCTTTTTGCGAGTGACAGACGCCTCACGAAGACAGAGAGTGGTGTCAGGTGCACAGAGGACCACAAAGAGCAGAGAAGCTCTTCTGTGCAGGCACATCCGGGAAAGGGGAGAAAATGCCCTCTCAAAATGATGAAGGACGGTTTGGGGACAGGAAAAAAGTTGAAGCGGTATTTCACACTGTGAGACATTTTGACAGGGGACCTGTCCCCATGGTGAGGTTGCAGTGCCATTTTGAAGATCCGCACCAGGTGTTCGATCCCAAGCAGAAACGTCTCTATTTCTCTGGGTGCTGGGGCTGCCTTCCCCTCCGAAAGCTGACAGGAAACTCACTGTGAGCCACTGAAATTTTTATGCCTGAGATGCAGTGTGAGAATGGGAAGAGACCAGCATTATGGGCTGCTGATTGGATATCGATATCACTTAATGTGCTGTATATTTTCAGACCAAAACATGGGTCTCAGGTTTGTAAACTATTATTCTGGGTGTGGTTGTCAGTATATAGCTTGAGCACGTTTTGTACACTTTTTTCTTCGCACAGTGATGAAACTTTGAATGTACATTTAAAGCCTGCTGAAGGTCACAAGAACAAAACCATGTGGAATTATTTAACATTTAGTTTTTTTTTTAATACCTACCTTATCTTTTAATTCTTTTTTTATATTCCTGCACCAGTTTAGATTTTAAAATGAGAGCACAGATGACAAACCATACATGTTCAAATGATCACATGTTGACACATTAAAGTCGCAGACACCCAATGGGAACGAGGAGCCGAACCACGTGAAAATAGCCAATGTATTTTCAGAAATATTCCAGGGATTGTTTTCACATCATTTCTTTTCCCCGTGAAAGGCTCCTAATGTCCGGCTGACTTTCGCCGGGTCCTTTGGTGCATGCAAATAACAGACATCCGTTAACACTGGCAGATTGTGCGGGGCTCACAGATTTCAGCTCAGAGGAAGGGGACAGTCATTTGTTTCCATTATGTGCTTCAGCCCTCATAAGGAAGGCTGTGTCAGGGGAATAAACCAGCCTATTGTGTCCGCTGTATCATAGCAGCTGGGGCATGCAGAGAGGTACAGCTCATTTATGCCGGGGGTCAGAGTGGATGGGGGCTGAACCAACGTTACTGACTCTGTGTGTGATGACGTCAGACACATTCCAACAGCGAGACCACAACAAGCTACGCTCTTCATAAATCACCATACTAGTTTGCCGTTCATTCTGCACCATGTTTTATCCCATCATGAGTCAACAACAATGCCATTGGCAGGTGGGAGATCATGTGACTCACTGGGGTTCGTGGCTGGCGTATCCATGGACCTCCTTGCTGCGACGTTTGTGCGATGTCGTGGCAGTAGAGTCCTAACACTGTGCTGATGTGGAGCTGTGTGTCACATGATACAGGAGTTTAAAGGTATTCCAGCTGTTTGAGGATCTCCCCAGGCAGGATGGCGAACAGGGCGTTATGTGGCACTGGGATCAATTTGGGGGGAGGGCTTTCCTTGGCAAAAGGTACCAGGCAGGTCAAGAACAGCATGAGAGAACAAGTTGGGGATACTAGCTGGGCCTGACTTTGAGACCGGAGCCAAGTTTACTTGGGGGTTGGGGCCATGAAACCATGTAAATGTACTCATTCTGGGAGCATGAGTGACAGATGGAACAAATCGATGACCCTCGTGCAACAAAGGCTTCCTGCGGACTGTAATCCAAACCTAGAATCCAAAATAGTGTGAGGTGAAAAATAAATGGACTCCTCCCATGTGATATTTGGGTTGGCTGACCACTATGACATTAAGTACACACCACGTGTCTGTGATTTGGTTGACATAATTAAATGAAGTGACTTTTAAGAAAGTAAGTGTATACCTACTGAACAGTGTGCCACTTTACACTTACTTCGAACATCTTGGAGGCCTCACCCGGTAATAACTCTGCTCTGGAGGGGAAGACTCAAATAGAAAAGCATAATTTGGAAACGAGCTCCCGCTCAATCCCCAGATATTCAATCATATCTGTCTCGCAAACCTGACATGCAGCCCTTGATAATTCCTGCACTCTGCTTTTAATTTCATTGCAGGAATCCATCTCCTGGCTACTGTAGAGATAAATTAACGGGGAACTATTTAATTGTTCAGTGCTTTTAATTTCTGTTTTTGTTCCACTAGGATCAGCCTTGGCTTTCAAGTGGAAACCAGCACATATCCAGCATCAGGAGGAGAAATCAGATGGAGTCCCAGAGGTTCAGATCTATGAGCAGATAGCTGACTTTTAGCACATCTCTTTGTGTAATACATTGCCTGTTTATTGAATAACCTTCTGAAGATGGGGGGTGGGGGGGGGGGGTCAAAGATAATTTCACAACAACAACAACAACAAATGGGAAAAGGTCTTGGGAAAGTTAGACAGACAGGAGAAGCAACTGTGTGAATGTGTGAGAGGGGAATTGTGGGACGTCAGCAATGTGTATGAGTCTGATTCCGGCTGCTGCCAACCTGCAGGGCCAAACAATGACTGTCCGTCACACATCGACAAAACCCAGGGCTCACTGCAGTCAAACGGGGGCCCAGTGGGCTGGCCTGAGTCACACACCACTAGCACGTAACTCGCTGGCCCTGGCTTTGCACGCCGCTCGGCTGCTTGGGGGGCAAACACACCCTCCCAACTCAAAGAGTCACACGCAGGATCAGTCTGTGGGCACAGTGAGCGCCGTCATCACACACAGCAAACTCGGAGTGGTGGTTGCTTTGACGTAGCTCAGCTAAGTCGATAGCGACTTTGAATGCTTCAGCTTGCTTGGAATTGCTGATGGAGGCGGTCAATCCAGCCCACGGACTGTGAGCTGGGCGCAAGAGTAATGAGCGACTCTGTCTATTTCAGGCAACGTGAGAAGAGAGAGGAAGGGAGAATGCCGGTGGGGAGGGGGTAGAAGGAGGAAAGTGTGGCACCAAAAGAACACGTCTGACACCCTCTCTACAGCAGCTGCTAGCGCTCCGGTGAGAAATGCCAGTCTGTACGCCGCGCGTTAGCGCTTAGCGAAAGCAGAGAGCCATTCAGTTAGGGATAACGCGAGCTGCTAAAGAAGCCATGGCGTTTAAAGCCCTGTTAGGGGCCATAAGAATCATTTTTACATGTGCATCACTGCTGTATTGGACGGAAGTTTAGCGATGCTCACCCTCGCCGAACTCCTGCTGAATTGGTGCCATGTTTTCACCGACAGCCTCCCTAATTAAAACTAATACACCCTGGGCTAATGAGGACGCCTCCAGCAGAGGTAGCAGGGTAAATTCTCCATGAAAAACTCAGGCCTAGCCCTGAACAGAGTGCTTCCCAGCATGCCTTGGATCTGTCACTCTCCTACACTCCAGCAGAACCTCACCTCCGCCCCGGAAAGCTCCCAGTGCCGCATCTGCTGCTTGCCTGGATGGGATGCTCGTGCACACCGTCGTGCTCACGCTCATGCACACAGTCGTGCTCACGCTTGTGCTCACGCTCGTTTCACCTCTTCTTGATGGACTGTCATCTCGTTACAAAATTTACATGATTGTTCTTATATGGATCAGTTGATTCACTTCCAGTAATTTTATTATTTTAAATGGAGGCATTTTGTCCAAAATGACAAGTGTGCAGCGTACATTGTAACAAATTTTACTTAAACTTAATATTTATTGCAGAAGTAAGAAATTTTTGTTACTTTGAGCTGATTCCAGCCCAGTCATTCTTATCATAGTGGACAATGCATGTCATCACTACAGAAATAAATGTATCTTTTTCGATATTCTTCTTTTGGTTTTCAGTCATGTGCATCTCCCCCCACACTACCTCAGGTGGGTGGGGGCGGTGCCACCAGCTCGGGTGGTGCTGCGGGTTCAGGTTGGTGGGGGCCGTGCCGCCGAGGGCCCACGGTACGGAGTACGTCTGTGATAATTACTGTGAGACTGGTGCAGTGTTTGAGACTGATGCAGTGTTTGAGACTGATGCAGTGTTTGAGACTGATGCAGTGTTTCCCACAGCCATCCTGCCCCACACAGCCTCAGAGCAGAATCTCTGTGTACGAGATGTCAGCAATCATCACTTTCTGATGGCTGCCTCGTATTTAGTGCTGGGTTTTATCCGCTTCAGCCAGCAAAGCCATGTGATTTTGATTTTTCATATGCACCATGTTTTTGTAACACCTATTATATAAACTAATAATTAGAAGTTAATATAACTGTTTTGGGGTAGGGCACTGTGGCCTTTGACCTTTGAGGAGTTTGCGTGTTCTTTCTATGTTGTAATTCAGTTTACTGCTGCATTCCAAAAAAAATCCCTTAGGCTAACTGACATTAACAAATTACCTGTGCCGTGTAACCATATGCCTGTGTGTCTGTGCCCTGTGATGGACTGGCGTCCGCTCTTTGGTGTGTCCTGTGCTGTGCCCTACAATGTGCTGGCATCCTGACTGTGTTGTACGCCCACCCTGTGCCCTGTGATGGACTGGCATCCTGACTGTGTTGTACGCCCACCCTGTGCAATGTGACGGATTGACATCCTGTCTGCGGTGTACACCCACCCTGTGCCCTGTGATGCACTGGCATCCTGACTGTGATTTAACCCTATCCTGTCATTACCCACCCTGCGGTGTACACCCACCCCATTTAACCCTATCCTGTGCCCTGGTGGGCTGGTATCTGTGATGTACCCCCTCCTTGGGCCTTGGTTTCCTGAGACAAGGTCCAGCCCCCCCTTCCCTTCAAGATATGCAGATGGATGGGTGGACTAATTTGATTTAAGACAGTGATGCCATTAAAGCAAGTGAAATCCTATGATGAAATTCCCATTATGAAATTCCAGTATGTCTTCAATGAAAGGCTAATTTGTGCTCCACCCCTAAATACCACAGTGACTGTGGAAACTATTAATTCCATGAGCTGCACACAGCCACAGCATCTGTGTCATAAATTAACAACTGACAGAAGCAAAGAATGCCAAGTCAATCTAATGCAGGCCATACAACAGGATACATTCAGCATTTATATATAGCGTATTTTAATTAAATTTACAGGTAGTAAAACATACAATTTAGTTTGAATTCCATTACATGTTTAAACTCAAAGTATCTCTTAAATGTAGATAAATGTAATATTTTAACATAATTTAAAAAAATGTTTTCATGTTTTTTTCTGGAGTTTACAGCACAGTTCCTTTCTTAATTCCGTGAACCAAAGCTTGCCCTATGGTAGTGATGTCAGAATGATGTCATCTCTCATTTTTCATTCGTGAGCAACTTCAACTTTCAGCCATTAGTGCAGTCCGGTGCCTCTTTTAAACAACTGGATAAAATAACCTTCTAGAGGTTCAACAGCAGTTACCCCTCCTGGAAGCCGCACCTTGTATTTGGCATTTCCTTTAAAGCCGCACACACTTCGATAAGAACCGACAGCTTGCCCAGCCTCCACACCACATGTCAGCCGTAGCTGCGAGGGCAGATGTTCATTTAAAGCTTCATTTCATCATGGCAAAACAAGGGACACCATCTAGTGGATTTTCACTGCAATCTACATACACATGAAATCTGTTTTAACATGACAAAATCCGCCTTTAGCGCAACTGTAATTAATAATTTGATCGGTACAGCCAATATAAATGGTCACTGGGAAGTGGCGTTAATGTTGAGGAGTTAAAAAGCGCTCCTCTCCAACCTTATAGTCCGCAAAAATATTAGTTACGACGGATTTGCCGACAGAGGGCGCCAACGAGCAGATGTATATATGGCCGAGATGCTTAGTCTCCTGCTTCAGTCACAGAAGCAGACCTGTCCGTCGTAAAGGTATTTGAAACGATAACCAACTGTATATGGCATTATCGCATTTAATGAACAGGAGGAAGTCCTCCCACGCAGGATGAACTCTGAATACATCCAAAGCCCCACATGGATTTACGCCTTTGTCATTTGCAATAGCTTTATTCAAACTAACACTAAAGGCTAGTGTGGTGATTATTTTTTATGTTATATTATATATATATATATATATCGGCGCTCTCACGTCATGATGCATCGGCGTGAAAGCTGATCACTGTCTCGTGGTTGTTGGGTGACGGCGATGCGCCGAATAAATATCGCGACGTCTGAAATTGTGTGCATCAGCATTATCACGGAAGGAAGAATCCCTCCTGGGCTTCGTCCTTTGTGCAGTCAGACGGGGGCGGGGGAGACTCAGACATACGGAGACTGCAGATTCCTGCGTGCCTCCGTGTCGCTCCGTTTGCTGTGGGGCCAGGTTGCGCAGTGGTAAAGCGCGCTCCCTGTCCCACGATCCCGGCTCCCTCGCTTGTATCTAAAGGATTTAAGTCCTTGCCCAGAAATGAACACCTGAAATCAAATACATTGTGCATAGCAGACAAAGATCTCCGGCGACATTAAATTGAAACCCACCGTCTAAACTGTATACAAATCTATATATGAAAACCGGACGTCATGTCGGACCGAGAGCTGAAAATAAATATTGCTGAAAAGCAATATTTGTAAGGTAGTCTTTCAAGCAAATGAGACTTATTTACGTCTAAGAAAGAAGAAGCATCCGCTACGTTTGCCGCATAGCAAATTATTTCCATTATACAGCGTACTTTATATATAAGCAAGAGCCTGTTAGACATTTATCGCACATTTAGTCGCCCCAGAGCTTCATTTCAGCTTAGCTGTGCATTGTAACAACTTCCAGATGAGACCCATGCCTCGATATTTCCGAGGATGGTAGCCTACTGAAATCCCCGTGAATACTGTTTCGGCGATCTGATACCGCAGTGGCATATTGAGTGCCGTAACAGACCAAAAAAAAAAAAAAAAACATCCATAGTGCTGGTATTCGTTTAATGGTTGGATAGTGTTATCAGCTCCTCTCGTCCATGCAGAATAGCCTTATTTTACCTGCTGTGATCACTTCAGTCCCCCATAACAACGGGCGCTACGGCATTTCGCATATGTGCCATTAAGTCGCATTTGATAAAGATCTGGCTCTTATTAAGCAATAAGACCCTCTACTCAGCACCAGCAGCCGATTACGGAGAAGGAACAGAACCAGGACCACCAGCCGATTACGCAGAAGGAACAGAACCAGCAGCAGCAGCAGCCCATCTTCCAGCACACACTTCGTGGGCTACCCTTTAAACTGAGCGATCAAGTTGAGCCGTGGTTACGTGCGCTGGGACAGCAAGCGGAGGGGGTGGAGAGTGGAGCAGGCACTGCAATATCATTTGTGAATCGCTCTCAGAGTGCCGCAGATACGGGCTGCGAGCGAACGGGCTACGAACGCACGCCGGCCGTGTCAATGCAGGTGGAGCTCGGAGAATGCGGGAATCAGCACGGCATCTTCCCCGGGATATTTACTGAAACCTCTGCTTGATCGGAATTACAGTTTTCCCTCCGTTTTGCATTGATTCCCCCACCCACCTTACACAGTCTATGCATCGCTCTGCGGGTTTTTTTCTTTTCCGCCGTTGATGCAACTATATAGCGCGATGTATTAAGTGACTGGAGGCAGCGAAATCTTAAGTTCTTGTTAAAGACGGCGGGACAGATCATTTACTGCCCATTCACTTCCACAAGGTAAGAAGACGGACCTTTTTGTAAAGTACAGTATTTCGATTAGTTGATAGACAGTCCGGGTTTTTTGTTGCTGTTATTCCGCAGTGAGAAATATCTCAAACGAGTTTCCTGTACCAGACAATATGATGTAAAACACCCTTATCTTCGTACCGCTGCATAGTAAACTGTGACAAAGATATAAAAATAGTATGCTAAGCATTCCCAATAATTTAAACGGTTGAGTATCTCATTATTATTACTACCATAATAATCTATCATTATTATTATTTAACACGCAAATGAAACAATCGATCTCGCGGGATAAATGTATAGGCTAAGCCACAATAAAGGGCTTATACTAAAAAAGCAATTTCTACAGTTCACTGTGCAGAATGCGGATTTTGTCTTATTTCATTTTGCTTAATTTAATTTAATTATTAGTGTTTTATTTTTTCCCATGAAGCGGGGGAAGCAGAGTCGTGGTGCTAGGGGGGATAATTGTGGTTTATGTCCTGTTTGAAATTTACTGCACTGAAGTGGTGAAAGAGCGGCCGGGGAGCGATGTCGCATGCATATTAAACGGGAGACTCGCTCAAACACAAAGGAGATGGGGCAAAAATGAACATTTCGTTTCTTTTCTTTTTCCTAACCCACAGGTTCAACACGACTTCGCGCGAATCAAATCTACATACAGTAACAAGCAGATCAGCTGCGGGGAGCGATGAGGACTACTGGTGCAGTGGACTATTTATGCTACTGTATGCTCATTTTGCGGCTGCTGACTCAGCCGGCTGCCAAGCAAGTACTTCGATATCGCTTAGCAGAAGAAGGTCCTGCCGATGTTCGGATCGGAAACGTAGCCGCCGACCTCGGCATCGTGGCTGGATCTGGTGAGGTGACTTTCACCCTCGAGTCCGGATCCGATTACTTTAAAATTGACAATATAACCGGAGAGCTGAGCACTAACGAGCGCCGGATAGACCGTGAGAAATTACAGCAATGCCAAATGATATTTGATGAAAACGAGTGCTTCATAGACTTCGAAGTGTCAGTAATAGGGCCAGCACAGAGCTGGGTCGACCTGTTTGAGGGAAAAGTGATCATCTTAGACATAAATGACAATACGCCGTCCTTCCCATCTCCTGTGCTGACTTTATCGGTGGAGGAGAACAGACCGATTGGTACACTGTATTTACTTCCCACAGCTACTGATAGAGATTTTGGAAGGAATGGAATAGAGCGCTATGAGCTGCTCCAGGACAGTGGGGAGGGCTCAGTCAGGCGGCCAGGGTCCAGTGCCATGGGCCGTGTCGATACTGGGGAGAGTTACTCAGGCAAGAGGAGATTTGACACTGAGGGAGCTGGCAGAAGCAGTGTCTTTGAACTCCAAGTTGCTGACACAACGGATGGGGAGAAGCAGCCCCAGCTGATTATTAAAGGGGCCCTAGACAGGGAGCAGAGGGACTCCTACGAGCTGACGTTGCGGGTCAGGGATGGGGGAGACCCTCCTCGTTCCTCCCAAGCCATCCTGCGTGTTATGATTACGGATGTCAATGACAACAGCCCCCGCTTTGAGAAGAGCGTATATGAGGCCGACCTGGCTGAGAACAGCTCCCCCGGAGCCCCCATTCTGCAGCTAAAGGCCACCGATTCTGATGTGGGAGTAAACGGGCAGATCGAATACGTGTTCGGCGCGGCCACCGAGTCTGTCCGTCGGCTTCTGCGCCTGGATGAGGGCTCGGGCTGGCTCAGCGTGCTGCACCGCATCGATCGCGAGGAGGTCAGCCAGCTGCGCTTCACAGTCATGGCCCGTGACCGCGGGCAGCCCCCCAAGACGGATAAGGCCACAGTGGTGCTCAATATCAAAGATGAGAATGACAACGTGCCCATCATTGACATCCGGAAGATCGGGAGGATATTCGTAAAGGATGGGGTAGCTAATGTGGCAGAGGATGTGGTGGTGGACACCCCAGTGGCGCTGGTGCAGGTGTCAGACCGAGACCAGGGAGAGAACGGGGTGGTGACGTGCACGGTGGTGGGGGATGTGCCCTTCCAGCTGAAGCCAGCCAGTGAGACAGAGGGCGAGCAAAACCGAAAAAAGTACCTCCTTCACACCTCAGCCCCTCTGGACTACGAGGCCACACAGGAGTACAACGTTGTCATTGTGGCTGTAGACTCTGGAAGCCCCAGCTTATCTAGCAATAACTCCTTGATTGTCAAGGTGGGGGACACCAATGACAACCCCCCTATATTTAGCCAGAATGTGGTCGAAGTTTCCTTTCCAGAAAACAACGCCCCAGGTGAAAAAGTGACTAACGTAGTAGCTCTTGATGCAGACAGCGGGAAGAATGCCCAGATTTCTTATTCCCTGGACCCCTCTGTAAATGGAATATTTTCCATTGATGCCGACAGCGGGGACATCAGAGTCAACACCGTTTTGGACAGGGAGCAGGCGGAAAGGTATGAATTTAAAGTCATCGCCAAGGACAAGGGCATCCCAGTCCTCCAGGGGTCTGCCACCGTGGTGGTCCTGGTGGCAGATAAAAATGACAATGAGCCAAAGTTCATGCAAGATGTGTTTACCTTTTATGTAAAGGAGAACCTGCAGCCTAACAGCCCTGTAGGGATGGTTACTGTAAGCGATGCGGACAAAGGGGAAAATGCACAGATGAGCCTTTACATAGAGGAGGAGGAGGACATATTTTCCATAGAAAATGACACCGGGACAATCTTCTCCACTGTGTCATTTGACAGGGAGCAAAAGACTACCTACACGTTCCGAGTAAAAGCAGTAGACGGCGGGATTCCACCCCGTTCTGCCACAGCGACAGTATCATTGTCTGTCATGGATGAGAATGACAATCCTCCCACTGTCACCTTTCCCAGCAACAACTCTTATACACTGCTGCCACCCACTAGTAACTCCAGGACCGTGGTGAGAACGGTCTTGGCCACAGACACCGACACTGGCGTCAACGCTGACCTGAACTTCAGCATTGTAGGTGGGAATCCGTTCAAACTGTTTGAGATTGACCCTGCCAATGGCGTCATTTCTCTAGTGGGCAAGGTGGATCAGAAGCACTATGGTTTGCACCGTCTAGTGGTCCAAGTGAATGACAGTGGCCTCCCCTCGCAGAGTACCACCACCTTGGTGCACGTGTACATTAATGAGACAGTGTCTAATTCTACCATTGTGGAGGCCCAGGTCGCCAAGAGCCTGGGCACACCCCTGTCTGTTGACATTGCCGGAGACCCAAATTACGATTTAGGCAAACAGAGACTGAGCATTGTGATAGGTGTGGTATCGGGTATTATGACGGTAATCCTCATTATCCTCATTGTTGTCATGGCCCGGTACTGCCGGCCCAAGAGCAAGAATGGCTATGAGGCCGGAAAGAAGGACCATGAGGACTTTTTCACCCCTCAGCAGCATGACAAGAACAAGAAACCCAAAAAGGACAGGAAGAACAAGAAATCCAAGCAGCCCCTGTACAGCAGCATTGTCACTGTGGAGGCATCCAAACCTAACGGGCAACGCTATGATGGCGTGAATGAGAAACTGTCAGACAGCCCAGGCATGGGTCGCTACCGTTCTGTCAACGGCGGACCCGGGAGTCCCGACCTCGCTCGACACTACAAGTCCAGCTCACCCTTGCCCACGGTCCAGCTGCACCCTCAGTCTCCCACAGCTGGGAAAAAACACCAGGCTGTGCAAGACCTGCCCCCAGCAAACACCTTCGTGGGAACCGGAGATAACATATCGCTTGGATCTGACCACTGCTCTGAGTACAGCTGTCAGACCACCAGCAAGTACAACAAGCAGGTAAGTCACCTAATTGCGTGCTTTGATTTATTCTCAGCATCCCTTAGACTCGATGAGAGATACATCAGGTGTCCTTGGGCACTGTGTTGTTGGGGCAGGCTGGGTCTCAAAGTTGATCAGGGGAGCATGCAAAGGTGGGGACTGTGTTGTGTGGGCATCTAGACCAGTTCGACCCGCATTGCGCTGTGGAGTTGTGCCTGCTGGGTCGAGATGCTGGTGACAGTAGTGGTTGTGGACTGCAGCACTCAAACATTCAGACCCATGTGCACACGCGCATCGGGGGCGAGATGAGTGTCACCCGGACACCCCATATTCCCCCCCCCCCCCACATGAGTCCTGGCGTTTCAGACAGGAGCCTCTGTCACTCCCCTGGCTTCCTGCAGGAGTGAGAGGGAATAGGAGTGGTCCTGTGAGGAATGTTAAATCCTCGTGTTTAAGCTTGAATTTTGAAATATGTATAGCCATTCCTGGGCATGTGTGTGTGTCACTTCACTGACCCTGAAGGAAAATTAAGTGCTAGCATGTATAATGTAAAAATGCCTCCAATGCTGCGCATTCATGGAGCTCGGTGAAAATATCCATCTGTCTTTGTATGATTATTTCAAGCAAAGCCAAGGACACACTGTTAATACTCTACGAGCTCAGTCCTTTTATTCTGCAATTGCCAGGAAAGAAACACTCATTCTGTTGTTTCATGCCTTTTCTATGGCCGTCTAATGAATTATTGATCATTTTCTTATGTGGTGTAAGCAACTGTTTTTGCAGGCCAGAATTCTGCCCCTGAAATCTCAACACTCTTCTCTCCTCTTCATGTTTCCTCTCTCATTTCTCTCATTCTCTTACCCTCACTCACTCTCCCCCTTTCTCTCTTCCTCCCCCACCTTTCCGATTCTCTGCCTCTGTCCCATCCTCATTTTCCTGTACGCTCTTACTTTCTTTCCATGGGTATATCTCCTCTTCTCCTCTCTCTCCTTTTCTGCCTACCTCACCCTTTCTTCTTGTTCCTATCCTTTTCTTCCTAAGCACCCCCCCCTCTCTCTCTCTTTCTGTATGGCAGTCAGGTTGCATGGTTGCTTGGGATTTGCCACCTGACAATAAGGTATTTTAGACAGAGGTACCTCTGGGCGTGCCAGTGCCGGTGCTTCATACGAGTGTCTCATCCATAATTAAAAAGGTGCTGTATTTTGTGGTGCAGTGCATGTATTGTGAGTTTGAGTACAGCAGATATTTATATATTTACTATTGTGTGCCCGTGTATGTTGCAGTCAGTTTATTCGCACCAAATGGAGTAAATTATTCAAGCCCGATTGGTGACTGCTTATTGAACTCGGTGTTGTAGATCCATTCAGAGTGTGATTACCTTTCTGCACATCAGCGCTCCTCCTTAACCTGATATCTTAGAAAGGGGTCTCATAATGCTTTAGATGACTTCTTAGGGATGGCTCGTCTAAAGCATCCCTGACATAAGAGCAGAATGCGCAGCCGGCACTCCAGTGCTGTCGTTAGAGATGCGCTTGACCCGAAACGGTCATCTAGCAAGTGGCTGCTGCCGTTTCTGCGGGGGCCCCCCCCCCCCCCCCCGTCTGTCACACGTTAACATCATCTCAGGTGTGTTTTTTGTGTGAGCTGGGGTGACACCAGTTCCATTGTGAGTCTCAGAAGGGATTTACTATTCAGAGGATTAAGAGAGAGGTCTGGAGTGGTCCTGTTAACCCCTTTGTGCCCAGGGTGCTGCATTTCATGCACATTAATACAGGCAGGAGTCAGATCAGCCTGCTAGATTCCTCAGACAGGGATGGGAACACTACATTGTCATTTTTGACATTTGAGTTAATGAGCTGGATCTCACCCAAGGATGGGTGGTGCTGTGGTGGGGATATGGGAGGGGGGATACACTGAGAGTAAGAAAGGCATCATTGGTCGAAATGGCCAAGGTTCTCCTTAGGGACAAAGCCAGGCTTGGGGTGAACATCCCTCAGATAATACCCTAGGTGGATTCTTAATGCCTCCCTGATGTCTAGTTATCCCACCCTCTCTCTCCCACCCTTGGTCGTCCACCTTGACCCTGTAAAAAGCAGAGGGGGGTTATTAGAACAGCCAGTGCTGCCAGGTAGCTAGGCAACTGGCTGGGTTTGCCAATTAAGTCTTCACTTGGTAGATGTTTAAGCTGCCATTACAGTAACAAGATGCAGGGATTGAATCCAGGTGTGTCCCCTGGTGGTGCTGTAGACAGGGTGGGCAACCAATATACCTTACAACCAATCCTGCCCTTCTATTAACAATTCTCACTACTCGGGGGGGTACAATGGAGATTAAAATAGATTCACAGGTGTCATGTGTAAATTCAGAACCAGTCTGACCTGTTGGGCTGTCAGATTTCCACAAGATGTTTCCGGTATTTAAAGAAATGCACAGAAACATCCTGCAGCTCTAGACCACTGTAAAGGTGCAGGTTCATCTCGGGTCTTCTCCTTGGGCTGCGGAAATGTGCAGACAGATTCCCAAGGCTTGCATCCTCCCATAATTTGGTTACAACAGCAGGTCATAGTGGTTCACCTCACGTAAGCCGGGGTTCTGAACTCACCACCTCCCGGCCTAGCCTCTCAGTGTCCCTCCCTCTGATTCCTTCTTGGCTGGAGCCTGGTTCCATCTCCATGGTGCCGTTTGTGTAAATGGCACCACCACGTAGGATGGCTCCCAGGACGCGTTCTTATGCGTCCTACATGCAAATGGAGAGGCGCGCCGCTCTCCGAGAAGCGACGCAGCACATCTGCTGCCAGACACAGGGGAGCCCTTGTTATCTTCAAATCTCAGTGTGTCTCAAAATCTCTATGTGAAGAACTTTTTGTGGCTTTTTCTGAAACGAATGCAAAAAAAAAAAAAATTAAAATAAAAGATCACCAAAATCCGCTCACTAATCTTGTTGAGTTCAGAGGCTGATAAATCTGTGATTTCCTTTTTTGAATCACCTCTATGCATGGAACTGTCACACACTATGGCACTACGATGTGCTGTCACAAAATCTGCAAAGGATCCACAACTGTGGCCACCCCATAAGCAGACTCTGAGTCACTCTGTGGTAAAGCCTCTTTACTCTTGTACTGTACCTTAACCTTTTATGTCTGTTAACCAGGAATGAACTTCACTGAACATTTATAGAGTGGAACATAATGTATGCAATTTGTGGTCTCTGCTCCTGGGTGCCTTTTAGAAGTAAGTCCCCAGTGGAAAGTGGGGGCCAAGTGAGGTGTCAGTCTGTTTCCAACCTGCAGAGTGTTAGGTTTATGTTATCAAGCCGATACTTTTCTGAAAGTAAGTAAGCTTTGTCTTATCATTGCCTGTCCTTGCTTACACTGTGCCGTCTTCATAGCAGAGTGCTGATGTCACTTTAATATGCATTTTTCACGGTACAAAATGCATGAAAATCAGTCAAATTCATTTTCCGTTAAGTGCAAACTACTAATGGTGACATAGGCCTCACTGTTTGGGTTAGTTACAAGCAATTTTAAAAATAGAGTTGCCTTAACCAGTATTGAAAATTTATTCTGAGGAGGATCCACAGCAGTGCTGCACGTCTTTGTTTAGCTGTGATTCTGTTTCATCTGGTCCCTGAGGTGTAACACATCTCTATCAGCTACCCTAAAGCAATAGACCAGGGGTCTCCAACATGGTGCCAGTGGTCACCAGGATGCCCCCAAGGACCACATGAGCCGCATGTGGACCTGTTCTAAAAATAGCACAACTCACCAGTGAGCAGCGTCTAAAATTTTATTTTATCCTGGTGCTATTCTTCTTTAATCACATTTGCATTTATATAGATATGAAAATCACAATATAAAAAAGCATTTAAAACATGTTTATTATACATGAAGTTTAGAAATGTTTAGGAGGGCGTTTCAAACTGGTAGCCCTTCGTATGGCTCAGTGACCGTGAAGTAGCTCTCAGTTTCAAAAAGGTTGGTGACCCCTGCAATAGACAATCATAGGACCCTTCAGACTAATAAATTCACTATTTTTGACCAGGATCGCTCAAAGTTGTTTGCCACCTTGTGTCCAAACTGAAGAACCTCTGAAGTAGATGTATACCTTTAATTTAATTTAAATCGCGTGCTATTTTATTACAACTCAGGGGAGTTTCTAGCTATTGAAAAGATGCGGGGCTATGTCAAGTTTTGCCTTTTCTTTGAAGGAAGACTGGGACCGGGGCTAAAATACTCGGGCTATACCCCCAAGTGATCGGACCTAACGATGACCATGTTTCGAACTACAGTAAAATCCATTTATAACGGACTTAAAGGGACCTGGCAAAACAGCCCGTTATATCCAAAGTCTGTTATATCCAGAGTTGCTGTATGCCCAGAACACTACTACAGGACATTATTTACTCATGCAACACCTCAGCAGGTACACTTGTGGTATAGATTATTATATTGTACATGTAGTAGCCCAACTTTACCTGATCAGATGCGTGACTATTAATAATCCTGACTACATATCTGCGCTGGATATCACCGGCACGCCACGCGCCTTGTAGGCGGAGCTGCATGTCTGTTATAGCCGAACAAAACTACAGCTAAAAGCGGCCCTGGGGACTAAATTGTTTGTCTGTTATAAGCGGAGTTCCGTTATATCCTTTGCTTTATCTGCTGTATCCTTTGCTTTTTCTGCATGTTCGTAAAGGCGCGCGGCCGGGATCAGCGGACCTCGTCTGTTATAGACGATATTCCGTTATAACCGAGTCCACTATAACGGATTTTTACTGTATAGCAATAAGTCAATCGTGTGAGACACGTGTCTTAATTACACAAACTCACTATTTTTCGAATGGTTACAGCCTCCTTGCATCCATGTCAGGGGATTACTGCGTTATTAGGAAGAATCGCCCGTTATATGGTTTGTGTATTACTGACGGTTGCTGATTTGAAAAGATTCGTCGCGCCTGTGACTTACCATCCTGCACTGAGGTTAAAAACCTCCAGGCTAGAGGCTGCACCAAATTGCACTGGCCAGCAGATTCCTGAATACGGTGGAGCCATTTAAATACATTAGCCTTGGGGTGATGACTTATCTCAATAGTACAGTTACCTGAGAGGGGGGAAAGTGGTACGTGGGGGAAGGGGTGGGAAAACCTGAGAGAGGAATGTTGTGGAATCGACAAAATAAAATGTTACCGTGTAGTAGTGAAACACTACCTCATTGTTTTCACGAATGCGGTGCTTTCTGTGCGTGCGTCACGGTGCGCTGGGGGTAATTGAGAATTGTGAAGGGTTGCACAAAGGCGTGCGTGGGTGACAGCGGAGTCGCGTCCCATCTCACGGCGCGGCTCGCATGCTCGCACGCGGTGCCCTCGCGGCCGCTGTGATGCTGCTCCCGTGCTCCGCGTCTCAAGTCTGTCTCACGCGCTGCCATTCAGCCGATCGAATAACAACAGAGTAAAATGACGTCTTGTTATTTCTGACACCGGCATACTAAGAGACTACTCTCGGAGAATTGCCTTTTTTCCTGAAAACTTTATAGAGGAATCCATCTGCACCTTTGGATGGAAACCTTTTCTCGAAATTGCCTGGAGGCACAGGAATCCTCGATCTGTCTCACTCTCCTGATCTATGGCGGCGTGTCAGCCAGAAGCCGACTTGAAAATGTAAATAGTTCTGATTGAATCCAGAACTCGAGGAATACTTTCAGGACATATATCATGAGATGTTGATGAAAACCTCGCGGCAGAAATTCTTCAAAGCATCCTGATTGCTCAGCACATGGTTGATTGTGAGCCCGACTGTTGAACCTTCAGGAGTCTCTCGTCTGACGGTAACAAACACAGCGTTTCATTTTTGATGACGGCGCTTATTAGATCTGGCAGAAGTTGATTAAAGGTACTGCCTTCTTCCACGATATCCAGCCAAATGACGTACTGTGTGGCTTATTTGAAAGCTTGTTTGTCAGGTACACCTCCCCCCCTCCACACACACACACACACACACACACACACACACACACACACACACACACACACCTATGACCAGCACTGGAAAAATATGGAGCTGCAGAGACAATTATAGTGGAAAAGTGCAACATGTACAGATGGGGGGGGGGGGCAGGTTTATTGATTTATATATTAGCCTGTTAAGTGTAACTGCTTAATTACATAAACAGTGTATGTGCATAATTGGTTGTAAATAATTAGATAATAAAGAGCAGGTTTCCTGTGATGCTGACTTTTTCACTATGGCCTCATCCAGCTGACCTCTCTCACTGCCGGCTGTGTCTGTGTGTCTGCTGTGCCACTGGATGTCACCCCTTTCTTTCAGTGACAATGTGCCCCGAGTTGCAGACGCTTCTGCATGTGGCTCTCGATGGGAAGGGCTGTGTCACGGGGTGGGGGTTTCCACATGCCTGCTCCATGAGGAAATGGTCAGAGTATCCATAGTCAGATTAGCAGCATGTGTAGGGGAGGGAGGGACAGTGCTATAGCATCCATCACGCTGTGGGGGTTGGTTCCATAGCCATGCCCACTGACAAGGGCTGTCATTGCGGTGAATGTACCTGTCAGGCAGTATGTTGCTCACACCTTGTGTGTGTGTGTGTGTGTGTGTTTGCATGGCTGCTCTCACATGTGCTCCGCTGTGCCAGGGGCTCCTGTATCAGGCCCTGAGAGTGTGCAGGTGCGGTGTGCATGCGCTTGTGTTCACACGTCTGTTAATGAAGTCTGGAGTGAGAGGTGCTCTACTGCACGTGGCGGTCAGCGTGCTTAAAGTTATGCGGAGCCAGAGGATTCCATAATCGATTAATCCCTACCTGTGCGATGAAGGACGATTAGGGTCCCACCATAAATCTTGCCATACTGAGGAGCTGTTGGCAGCTGGAGAAATATGAGGGTCGTGAGAGTGGGAGTTTATGGGCGGCGAGGCGGGGCGGGGCGCCGCTCTAAAGGGAGTTTGCCGGCCCCCAGGGTGTTGTCAGGAATGCTAATTTCCCTCGTTCACTCTCTCGCTGTGCTGTGTTCATGATCATGTGACATTCCTCACATGTGAGCATGTCCATGTGTCTCACTGCGCTCGCGTCGCTGGGAGCTCAAATGGGCCCCTGTTTCCCATCACACTGTACTCTCTGACGAATCCTGAGCGCCGTGGCGAGCTGGGACCCTTTCCAGTCTCATGGTTGTAGTGCTGCGTTGTTTGGAGAGTGGCCTAACATTCGCTTTTCTGTTTTTGCAAACCCATAGGTGTGTGTGTGTGGGTGTGGGAGCCTGTGAGTGTGTGTGTGTGTGTGTGTGTGTGTGTGTGTGTGTGTGTGTGTGTGTTTCTGTACAGCATATTCAGTGAGCAGCTCTGTATTTTTAGATTTAAAAAAAATATGCCCAGAGGCCGAAAAAAGGAGAAGAACAAAACAAAGTAGATCTTGTGAAAAAGTGGAAGACTCTGATGGATGGTGTTTATATGGGTGGGAACTGTTTCGAAAGTGTTGCGGAAGTTGTAATGTGTCATTTCACATTGTCCTGAAACACGGTCAGTCTTTCCCGATGGTCCCAAAAGTATGTCACATTGATACGCACACCAGTGTACAGTAACTGCGTATTTTTTAGTGGCATGTGTAGGTAATTACATACTTTAACCATGGCACATGGTGGTGATTTGAGGGGAGGTTATGGGTGGTGACGAGAGGCAAAAGAACGAGAGTCGAGGGGATGTTAGGGGAGGTGAGAGGAGGAGAGGGGAGATTAGGGAGGTGAGGGGATGGAGGGTGAACAGAGGAGAGGTGAGAGGAGGCAAACTGAGGGCAAGGGTGGTGAGAGGTTATTGGCAGTGAGAGGAGAAGAGGAGAGATTAGGAAGGTGAGGGAGGGTGAAAGGAAGAGAGGTAAGGGGAGGTTAGAGGAGGTCAGAAGAGGTTGGGGAGGTGAAAGGAGGAGATGTGAGAGGAGGGGAGGTTAGGGGAAGTGAGCGGAGTGGAGGTTAGAGATATTTAATACTCTCTGGGTATTATTCAGATTACAGGCTTGAGGGTGTGCCCCAGAACCCCATAATCATTTTAAGATTAAGATTTTTGTAAATTCTAGAAATTCTGTTTTGCATGTTTTGTTGGTATCTGTGATGTATGGTAGGACAGCTGTAAAGACCCCTAATCCTGCAGGGTCCTGAAGGAGTCCTGCACCTGGACCATGGCTCTCACCTTAGACGGCTGCCATGTTGCCCATCTGACGTCGCGCCCCATGTTTATCACGGGTCAAATTATGAGCTGTTTTTAGCTGCGTCTCTATCGTAGCCACATTGACACAGCAGGGGATGGGAAGACCGTTAACCTCTAGATCTGAGTAGCCATCCCTGGAGCTGTGATGTCGAGCTGATAACTAACCGTGGAAAGTGTGGTGAGAGCTGTCACTGGGACCCCTATTTCGCATAGTCTCATTTTTAGGTGTGAGAAAAAATGAAAAAGCACATTTACTGCCCGGTTAGTGATAAAATGTTTAAATATAGTCCATGTTCCCTGGGTCAGTGTTTTGCATTAGATCTGACCAAATGAGATACAACTTACAATTAAAATTATATATTGGAGAAAAGTCTTTGTGTTCTATTCAACACGTCTGACCTGCAATTAAAGGCATCTTCCCATACCTTTCTAATGACCGGTGGAACAAGGCTTCACAATGCGTTCATTCTAGAAGAGTGTTCTGGAAAAAGCTGTTTTTATTTCTATAAAACCTTACCAGCATTTCATTACTGTTGTATTTGGTTGTCGGTGCTGGGGCTCCAGTCTGGCTTTCCACACATATGCTTAACGATTTATGTAGGTGAGTCTATTCTTTATTCCTAAAATCCCTGTGAATACTGTAGGTCTTCAGCAGGCAGCAGTGCATGTAAATTGAGGACATGACATTAGAATCAGCGACCTTGTGATTTATTTTTACACCTCTGTGCTATAAGCACCAATGGGGCTGCCTTTCCTAGTCACTGTTTTCCTTTTTTCTTTTCTTCATGACAGTAGAAGTCTCTGCATCCCTGTTTCTGTCATGTCCTCTTCAAATGGTCCCGTTTGCCTCCGTCACGGCGAGGAGTTCACCTCAGCCGCGCCAGCAGACTCCTCCTCCCCGATTCGACATCACTGTGTCTGGTGGGGACTTGGTGATGGGGGTCATGTTGTGTCAAGGGCTGACCAACATGTGGTCACATTTATTATGCGGTCAGATATAGCGTGTGGTCACGTTTATTACATGGTCATGTTTAGCGTGCAGACACATTTATTACGCAGTTAGGTTTAGCGTGTGGTCATGTTTATTACATGGTCATGTTTATTACACAGTCAGCAATAGAACGCGGTCACATTTATTACTCAGTCAGGTTTAGTGGCTGGTCATATTCATTTTGTGGTAGGTTCAGCATGTCTCAGCCTCCCTCCGCTGCTCTACCATCGCCCCTCCCTGAGCTGCACCTCACTGGAGAGCCTCTGTCACGCGTGACAGTCATTTCTGTCCTCTGCACTTGCGCCATTCAGGGTGGCAGCATTAAACATTATTATTAAATTAGCTGGAGTGATATTAAATTAGCAGGGACTCTGTAACTGTTGGCTTCCTCTTTATCGCCTTGACGATGCCGTTTTTTCTGCTGGAGTGCTTGCTTTATGACGCCTCACATTTTCTTTCATTCCGGCCTTAACACCCCAAGCATGGCCTTTAATGGCAATGGAGGTGGTGCTTGGAGCAAACAGCATAGTGAGGCAGGACTGCTCAGGCTGATTGACCCATTTCCCTGTGGCATGGGGCTCTGCCACATACGGGATCGATATAGTTTCAAGCGTCCTGCGCTCTTTGTTCGCACTTTGTGGAGTGCTGCGCACTCGCACTCTGTATTGGCTTGTCAACAAAGTGCACGGTGTTAAATAAAAGGCATTCTTTCATCAGATTTCTGCATCGCTCATGTCTACAAAATAGTAAATATTTACGCGTATGTCCACCTTTGACCTTTGTGTGACCTTCAGTTTCCCCATAAGACAGGGGCGAACCTCTTTAGAGTGTCAGCTGTGCTGTTGTCCAGCCCTGCACACCTTCCGTCTTGCCTTCCATTACACGGCGCGTCGTGCTGTCCTTTCAGCCAGTAAACACATTAACGCGGAGCCATTTCCCTCCCACGCCTGGCGCCTTAAAAGAAATCTGTCAGCGTGACCATTAAACGCAAACATTTCCTCACACCATGGCAGAATGAAAGAAGGGAAAACAAAACAGAAAAAACGAGGCAGAAAGCGGCTGAGCATTGTTAAGCAGCGCTGCATCCCGCTCTGTCCTTAGCCGCAGTTTTGACTCGCTCTGGGGCGCGGTACTGCACATGGGAAAGCCTTCTTTTTTGGGGCTGGCGGAGGAGTGGCGTCAATCACAACGCTGGGCGGAATTTTGGGACGTTTCTCCAGGCTGCAGATAAAGCCCATGCAAGATGGGGGCGCGTCGGCGGTGATTCTCATGCAGCTCATGCTGTCATACGGGGGGCTCGGCTTATTTATTTGCCAAGTTGACATTTTATCCAAAGAGACATACATAGCTTCCCGTTTTCATCCATTCCTGTGCCAGCATGAAAATACAGCAGGCTCTTCAGAGGCACTTGGCATTCTGGGATGCCTGCCGTTACAGATGAAAACTGCGTTAGGAACGCTTAGTGGATCAGATTGGGTGTTAGGGTGTAGCTGAGCCTTTCTGAATGGCTGGCACCTCCAAACCTCCAAGAGAAGGGAAATATGAGTTTCTGTAAGCCAGGGTATGTGAGGGGGGTGACAATGGCAATGCCAGTTTGGTCAGACCCATTTTGCTGCATGCATGCAGCAGGGCAGGTTTGGTCTGCTAACCCCGGATAGCTTATCTTAGCTTAAAAAAGGTGTCTTTTAGCTAGTTTTGGTTTGGATTTCTAATGTATTTGACCATATGGACTTACGGATTGTTTGCCGTTCTCACCCTACCTACCCACAACTGCATAAATTTGACACTGATGGTACTCTTCCTGCACAGTCATGCATGAGGTGGGAGGGATTGGGGGGGGGGATACCCTCTAAGCCTGTTGTACAAGTGCTTAGGTGGGAAACAGCCCCTGGACACTCTCACACTCATTAGGGTGCAGATCGCAGCTCGGGGACTCGGCCCACTGCCACAGGTATGCAGCTGCTGTGTGACAAGACTGCACATGTAGGGCCCACAGTGCATCTCTGCGGGAGGGGGGCACATGGGACATTCTCCCTCCCCCATCCTCGCCCTCACCCCACCCCTGCTGCCGCCCCCCATGGCAGTTTCTCACGTTACCTTCTTTGGCAAACAAAGACATTAAAAGCATTCTTTGTCAATTGTTATTTCATGTCCTGTGTGTGTTTTTTTAGCCTTCTCAGGTATGCATTTAAAAGCTATACTTAGTATAAAATGCAGGGGAGGTACAGAAATCTCTCTCTCTGTCTCTCTATCTCTCTCTCAGTGCTGTGCAGTGGTATATATCATCAGGCCACGTGTGGGAAATGTAAGACATCTCTTCCAGAAGTTTCTCTGCCTAAATAAGGCAGGGCTGCCGGAAGTGGGGGCTGTATATCACTGTCCGCATGTAAACCCAGGTGTCCCATGTAATGACCCTGGGGGTTGCTTGGATTGTCATGACAACAGTGAGGGATTTGCATGCATGTGCGGTATTTACATAGCATCTCAAAGGATGATGGTGGCCCCAGAGTCTGGTCTGGGGAAGATCTCGTGGTTTCACTTAAGCAGTGTTGAACACCAGTGGCAATTATCAGTCATGCATTTGTAATGGTTCGCCACTGTTTTTAATTAAATCCATGCATCAGAATGTTCTTATATTAGCTTTATATAACGGAACGTAAAGCATAATCCCCTTTAAAGGCTCCTTCAGATATTGAGATGAGAGACGATTTTAATAGTTATTTGTGGGGAGAATGTTTATGACTGCAGGACTAAAATGACACTTTTGATGAGTCTGCATGGATGGACCTTCTCCAACATGTACACAGGTACCACTAACTCCTTTTCGAAAAAGCTCTGCGTGGCACGTTAATGAGGCAGATCAGTTTGTGTGTGTATGTGTTCTGTCCCACTATCCGGGCCCCCTACACAGAGATTTCATACAAGAATCAATTAACAGAAGGTGAAGCAGCGTAAGATGAGGGTCATGAGTGCAGCTTGTCCCGGGGGCCCGGAGCAGGCCTAAATTCGCTATTCCCGGGTCACTGTTCCCGTGCCGCTGAATTAATCCGGGGCTTTTTCTGCCAGCTTCCTGTTCGCTGCTTTAGGCTCAGCGCCCCTGTTCTCACTAAACACCCTGACATAACCCCTTAGCTCCCCAAGGACACATACAGGCCTATCGACCCACAAGACGGTACCTGTTAGCCTGTCAGCCTGTTAGCCGGGCCCCTAAACCCCCTCACCCCCAACACAAGGCCAGGCCTCAGCCATGCTGTATCAGAGCCATGCCTGACTTATTGGACCCTTCTGCTCCTACTTGCTGATTGCATGCTGCATTTTCCTTTTAATTTTCTTCCCTATCTCTCATGTATGAAATATAATTTCTTTCTCCTTACACATATTTTTCCGGTTTGTTTTTTTTTTACCATACATTTTATTTCCTTTATTGCATATCTTTCCTATACGCTCCCTCTATTCATCTTGTGCCCATGAAGCAGATATTGTTCAAAGCTCCCAGATAGAAGTGGTTTACGCACTGTGGTGCCACATGATACCTTCTGGGTCACAGGCTAAGGCGTCCCATAGCTCTGCGTGTATGAGGCTTGGGAATGAGTGTTAAGCAGGATATTGTCCCATGAGGGGGTGGGGGGAGCGTAGGCCTTACCACACCCTCATGTGCTCTAGCTTATACATCCCCTTAACGAGAAGGCATTCCATGCAGATTTACATTAATTACGGCCACGCCTCCCAATTCTAGGAAGCCGCAGGAGAACAATGCAAAAAATTGTCGTCCATATTTTATGGGGATGGGAACAGGGTGGCTGTGGAGGGCACCCGGATTGTTGTGTTTGCCGATTACTGTAGCTCTTGGTTTTCTGAAAGGGAAGACCTTGGGGTCATTCTTCGTTATTCATTCTTTCCACTTGAAATATTTATCAGGCTTCTGCATTAAATTGCTCCTTGAGTCCTCTCACGCCAGGCTCTCATGTGCCCGTGACCCGTTCCACGGCCGTGCTTCTGCTGTAGACATGTTTATTTTTTGTGTTTGTAATTTGTCATGAAGCTGTTTACCTGTGTTCTGAGCCTTGGGCTGATTCGTGCTCCTCTCTGCCATTCTCAGACCTCATGTGCTGTGTCCAAGCTGGTGTCACGCCTCACTGACGGACCTCGCCCTAGGTCTGACTCTTGGTCAGACTTTGTATGGTCTGTGCTTTCCTCCATAAAGACCAGTTTAAGCCCACAACAGAGCATTTGTGGGACAGCTGGATGGTACTCTTTGGGCACTTTTTCACCACACCAAGTATGGTACTTTTGGTACGGTTCCTTCGGTACTTTCGCTTTTCCATTGACTTTCGGTCATGTAACAGTACCAAAAGTTCCAGTACATAAAATGCAAAACCAGCTTGGGTACTTCTTTGGTACTTCAGTACTTTGGGGTGGAACTTGAAACGCTTTCTTTGTCGATTGATTATGCGAATATCCTGCCTCTGAAACAAAATACAAACACCACCCTCAATACAAGTTTTGAAATCAGAAAATAGTGATAAACAAAGTAAAAATACAATGTGATTTAGTAATAAGAACATACATAATATTCACAGGATGAGAATAAGTATATATATATACTTATGTTTTAGTGTATATATATATATACCCTGCCTCAAGTTGTAATGTCCTTTGGGGCCGGTACCAGTTTTTATGCCAGTGGAAAACCAAGACCTTGAAGTACCATACTTTTGGTACTTTCTCGAAGTACCAAACATATGGTACCTGGTGCTGTGGAAAAACGCACTTTGTGTGACGTGATTTATAATGTGACTAATATATGCAGTGCAAGCTCACAATAAGCAAAGACAATGACAGCACAGCAGATCTGTGACAATCATCTGCTCCGTTTTGGGAGTGGGAAATTACACACTGTCTGTGTTACCTGAAAATGTCACAGTCTGCACATAGTGAATCACCATCTTTACATCATAGAGTTTAGATCCCTGACCACTGTGCATGCGGTTTCTCAAACCTATTAACAGATAAATAAAATCATGCCAGCAGCTGAATAATAGTTGATCTCCTTGATTTAGAACACAATACACAACTCAGTGACCCATTCAATCTCTCACATACCACCCAAGCTTCGCAAAGGCCCCATGTCTGTGTGCCAGCCATAAACTCAGTCAGTATGCTTATAAAAATTTATATTCAGAAATTGCTATAATACGTTATCATTACCGGAATATCTCTTGCTATTGTTGTTAGGGTTAGATGTGTGGGAGGTGTTTTGTGCACTACTTTGGTATTCACCCAGTGAGGGAACCCCACAGTGTGCCCCAAACACATATAGCACCTTCCGACTCGTATAGGTCTGTCTTTTGAGGTGAGGTGAGCTTTGTTGCAAGGCTTTTATGCAAAAATTTTGGCCTGGAGGGGACCACAAAAAAAAATAATAATAACAAAACGAGTAGGTGGAAGTTGTTTAATGTTCTTGAAAAAGAGTACTAATGAAAAGTTGAACCAGTTTAGTAATAAATTTGTAGATATTTGAAATCTCTTGATTTGAAGTAAAGCCAGAGACAAACAGTGATCCTTGATAAGATAAAGTTGCCGGGTTTGTGGTGCTGTCTGCTGTGAGAGATGGATTGTCTCACGGAGCTGTTTGCGTGGGGTGAGACATCCTGGCCTGAGTGAAAGTGGGGCAACCTTGATTCAAGGTTGCTGGAGAGTGGATTGTCTTGGAATGGTAGCGGTGATGGGAATGAGTGTTTCTCCACCATCGCTCCTGACTGGCCAGTCTTGTTTATCTCGGCACTCTGTTTTTTTTTTATTGCACTGCTGCTGTGTGCATGTAGCGCATCTCTTAAGAAAAGGAAAGCAGCATGAAAGGAAGAAATGAAGTCAAGGTTTGTAGGTCCTCATGTTTTTCACTTTTGCATAAGCGCAGATTCTTCGTGCCATGCCAGGCCACGAGTACTCAGAGGCGTCTCGTGGTGGCAGTGTGACCCCGACCTAGCCCTTCGCCCCCCAAACCGGGGTGCTGTGCACAAGGTGACCCAGATGCCACAAACCTTATTGAGCGTCATATTAACTGGCTACAATAGGCACTATTATTAAAGCAGTAGAATGGTTCTTTTGACTTGGAAGTCAGTGATGTGTGTGGTGGGGGTTGAATTGGTGCAAAGTGCGATGGGGGGGGCACGATCAAGGCCAGCATAAAAGGGGCATTTAGGGCATAAAAGGGGCATTTCAGGCCTCTCAAGGCGGGCCTGTCTGGCCACTGAAGCTGACGGCATCTCTCCATGACCATGAGAGAGCTTCGACATCCGCTCCGCCCCCGAGGCATCCCGTCTCCAAGGTGCCCCCATGGGCCGCCATGGAAGGGCCCCCACGGTCCCTCAGAGCTTCTCTGTGGCGGCGCCGAATGGATCTCGAAATGAAGGAAGTGGCACCGAGTGGCAGATGCTTGGCGTAGGGGCACGTGAGCAAGAGAAAAGACACAGTCGGCGGGTTAAAGGAGCACAGTGCCCTGCCCTACCCTGTGATTGGCTGTAGGAGTGACAGCCTGCATGCTGGGTATTTAATAGAACACGAGGAAGGCAATGCAGCCCAGGTCCTTTCATGTGATTCGCGCATCTCTTTTGTTCATCTGTACACTCATCCTCAAATGAAGGGGCTCATTTCAAGCCCACCCCTCCCCAGACCACAGCCTGACATAGCTGCTTAGTCAACATGCATACTGGAAAGTGTCTGATTCAGTGCCATATGAAGTTATTTCCAGTGTTCCTGCCCACCCATACTCCCATCCCACCCATTACAAACACACAGACAGACACTCAGAGGTCAAGCTTTCCCTTTGTGGTTCTCTACAATTAGGACAGAACAAAGATGTGTGCAAACAGCGGCGCACTGCATTGATTGGTGCCTTTTGAAGGGCTGAAAACACCTTGTTTTATCGTACTGAATTTAAATGGAGCCGTATCCAGAGCAGCACTTTTAATGAAACTCTCTGTATATTCATGAGCGAGAAGCCGGCTATTTATTAGCAAAAAAGCAGCTTTTATGTGAAAAATTTAAGTCCCAGGTAAATTTTTTAAAGGGCCATAAGACCAGTATCGCTGAGTTGTCGGCTTTTAAAAAATATATGCGGCAGTGTAATATTTCAGGCTGCTTTAAAGCTAACATTTTCCGGGCTGTTTTTGTTACACTTTGCAGCCCAGGAATACTAAAGCAGTGCTTTGTCAGAAGTGTCGGCGCTTCGACGCCGGGATGCTGCGGGTCAATGGCAATCCCACAATCCATTGGTATGCAAAAGAGGAAGCCCTTCATCAACTCTATTCAAAGCCGAAATCCCCTGAAGCCCGGCATCGCATTACCATCTCTAATGGCCTACTGGGCCGCTGCCGTTAATTGGTTTTTGCTTGGATAGCGTATGTTGTGAGGCTTGTCCTGCTTTGAGGTGAATATGGTCAGTCCAGCTACCTTTTTCGAGGACATTTTTGCCGTCTGAAGAGGTTGATGGCGCCGTTGGATGTCCACCCCGGTTTGCTTTCTCTGGATGACACCCCCTACCCTTTTCCTACACAAAGTTTTAAGCTAAACAGGTAGCCGGGGCGTCGTGTGATCTTTGGCCATGAAGGTCTTTGATGGTAAAACTCAGATGCCTTCAGATAGGTGAGGTTTGTCCTTGGTTTTTCGCCGACCGTTCTGGTGGGATATATCAGGGGGATCCAGCAATGGGAGCACCCAGATGCTACAGAGCACACCCCCATAATGGCAAACATTTGGTGCCAACATATGGCATCAGTCCAGTGTTTTTCCATTGTTACTTTTTGTGAATATAAAAATCTTCATCATATTTCTCCCATGCAAGCTCGCTGATGAAGAATTTCTTTAAGGATATTGAAGTTTGAGCTGGGGGGGGAGGGGCTGGGTGTGATGGCTGGGTACTGATCAAACCGAAGAAGGTGAGTTTCCAAGGCCGGCAGAAATGCCCACAGCTTCTAGAAGATTACAGGGAGTGTTATGAAGAGGCAGCCCTGAGGGTTCAGGAAACATGCGTGTCCGAGCCCTCTCTCTGAGTTCCACGACCCGGCCCGTCTCAGTGCTGTGATCTTCTTTAGCAGAAGCTTGTTTGCGTCCATGCCCTCTGATCGCTCACTGGGGTCCATGTGCACTGGGCCAATTTATACTCTTAAGGCCAAAATTCGGCTAATTATGCTGGTTCTACTTGAGGAGCTTTGCGTCCCCTCGAGCGGCTACACAGCAGGCCGCCTCGCGCTCTTGCTTCCTCTTCGCATGGCCATTTCTGATGCTAGGCACTTCTTTGAGCTGTGACCAACACATGTGACCCGAGCAGCTGGCCATCTAGCATGCGTGGGGTGACACGTATGGCTGCTCTTATCCGTTGTTCTGAAGGCTGTGGGGATGATGGCACTTGGCTTGTGTCCTCATTCTTGTCCTTCACAGCACAGATCCTCTGTAGACGCATTTGCAGAGAAGGACAGGTGCATCTGTATGTAAATACTCACATACATACTCACTCACATACTCATGTGTGAATTTCCAGTGACTTCAAACGTTGCATATGATCGGTGGTGATGTTTGCCACCACTCAAACCATGCATTTGGATGGGTCCCCCGAGCTTGATTCCCTGCTGGCCACAAACAGTCACTGCACTGGAGCGTCGGGGGAAAAGCGGGGGTGACTTTTTGAGTGGGAGCCCAGAAACAACAAACCTGATTAGCCTTAAATTAACCAGTTACACAATCATCTCGTGCACATACTCAGAAACATACACGCTCATCACTTTCGGGAACAGCTCACACACAGTGTTTGAAAGACAACACTGGATACCAACTCCGGCCCTAGTGTCGTCCCTCCCTTCTGCTTTGATGGACAGCAAGAATAACACCCCCCAGACATGCTGTCAAAGTACCCCCGGTGCTGGTGTAGGGGAATGACTCAGTCGTTTGCTGGAGTAATTATTTTGTTGGCTCGCCACAGACAGCACAGCTAATGGAAAGATCTGGCACTTTGAAGTGCTTGTAGGAATGCTTAAAAAAGAAGGTCTGAGTGTGTACTGCTTTAAATATTTATGGAGAAAAAATGTGCTGTTATCAAATATGGGTGGTGATGTCTTTAGTTTTTAATGTTGGAAGGATTTCAGTGTTTTGGAAAAAGCCTGCTTTTATAATCAGTTTATCTTACACTGCACTACATTTTGGTTGAAAAAGAAAAAAATGAAATGTGTTGTTGATAGAGAAAATACAAAACATGTAACTAATTTCATATACACTAGCAAACAGGCCTAGATTCAGAAAGCAAACGTCTGTAATATTTTATTTATATATTTTAATTTTAAAATCTAATAACCACAGTCCTTTTTGAACCTCACTGCAGCCATTTACATTTCAGCTTTGTTTGAAGTCTGCTTAGGCTCGGTAACACTAAATGACATTTCAGCCAGCCCCTGCCCCAAACTGCCATTAATCTATAAAACAAGGCCTACAGACCACCCAGCAGAACTGCATGAAAGGACGTTTGGATCCTTTTTCATGCCGATCACATTTCTCAGACTCTCGCAGTGTTATTTCTATGAGTCGCTCTACAAGCACAACATAAATCCAAGAAAATTCAGATTGGACCAGCCTCCAGACTGGATTGATTTATTATTGTTTTATGCTGAAGTATTATTTTGACATAAGTAGTTCTCTGGACGACCCAACTTTGTCTTGGCACCAGTTCTGAGGTTGAGCTGGCGAGACTCTAGTAATTTGTGTATGGATGTACACTTCAATGTACTTTTTGAGTAGTTTGAAAGGCATTATGTCACCATTTGGGAATTTCTTTGTTTATCTGTCGATATCAAATTGGGTTAGAAATTCGAAATTGAAGCAGCTTCAGGTCCAGATGTCAGCCAGACTGCTCATTCCCAACCCTTTGTGTTTACTCCGTCAGGGAAACAAGAGCAGTTTACACCTGGTTCCTATAAATGGCCTGGCTTGCAATAAAATGGCCAAACAACCTGGCCTGAGCTCTATATTTACTGAGTACTGTTAAATTAAATAATAAAAGAAATGTTTCCATTCTGTTAACTTTGCGATCCCTTTCATTTTGTTTATGTAGCTAAACATTTGTTTGGCCTCAACGGTATTTATCCTGCAATCTTCTAGGCTGGAGTTCTCTCGTCCCTCTGTGCTCGGTTTTTCACTACTGAGTCACTTCCTACGCCGTGCCTTCAGCCAGGGCAGGTTGCCACTGTCACCGCGTCTCTGTTAGGTGTGGTCCACAGTGGAAAGCTCACCTCCATATCAGGATGTGAAAACACCTCAGAGGCATTTTCTTTAGAAGCAGATTTTATTTTGAAAGCTCTCGCAATCATAAATAATGGTGTTATTGTCAGTTTACATGCACACTAAGAAATCAAATTATTGTGTTAGTCCGGCTAAAACTTTTAAAGTACATGTAAACATGTTAGTTCGACTGAAATCGTACTAAATTGAATTTCTAGAAGTCGAACTAAGACACCAAGATAATGCAAGTGGGAGTTGATTTACTCCTGTATGTATACGTTCAGTTGGACTCAAACTGGCCTATGCACTCTGCGCATGCTCCAGATTCCCCCCCACGGCTTTGACCTGGAAGTAACAGAAGAAGCTGGTTCACAGAAGAAGCTTGGAGCACAGCAGAGGACGTACGTCACTTACAAAATGTCCAGCGCTGTAAAGCTGTCCAATTGCGTCTCCACCACACCAGGTACCGTACTTTTGGTCCTTCAAGAAGGCATCAACAGTACGGTACTTCATGGTGTTGCTGCTGGTGTAAACACTGCTACTGGTGCGAATGACATCACAATGGGAGATTTTGTACTGACATCAAAAAATGGCTGTAGTAGGATTGGACAACATGGGATTTTAATGCCAACATCGCATGTTATGCAGATTGAATTTTTACATCGCTAGTCAGCTAGATTAAGATTAGGCTTTTTCTTACCTTCAATTTGGGATGAATATTATAGCACATGGAGTTTAAGTCTTGCTAAAACATTTTTTCTCCTTCAAAGGAAAAAAAAAGCAAGTTTTGCAATTTTAATAATTATTCATCTGTGTTTAAAAATCAGTTTAAAGTTTACCTCCACTGCATCAGCGCTGCATGCGCTCTCTGAGACAATCATAATCATTTTTGTCCTTGCTGTTTAAATCATGCCTAGATGGGTTTGTGCAATATTTCATACAGCAAAATCACATTGCAATATTTGAAAAATTTCCCATACCATGCTGTCATAGTATATTATACAAAATACTTTATTTCTTGTTATGCTATCCTGCTCCTGTTGTATCTGTTCTTTCGAACAATTGCAATTAAAGCTTGAGTCACTTCATTTGTTCACGCATCCATTATTGTTAATTTTATTATTTTTTTTGTGCCTGTGAAGTAATATATCAACCGGAAAATGGCCAATACTAACAAAATGAAAGGAACCATATCGCTACCTATTGTAGTGGAGTCTGACATACTTCAGTCAATTAATCGATTCCCGTCCTGTGCATGTATACTGGGACAAGGATGGTAGTTTGATTAAATAGTGCAGTCGAGCTATAACCATGGCTTGACTTAACTCTGCATGTAAACATACGGTTTGTTATTGACCCATGTTTCAGCTATTACAGGGTTGCTGGGGGGGGGAGGGAGTAGGACCCACCTCAGGAGAAATCGGATGGAAGAAAGTGGAGGACGCTGGTGCATTGCAGGGCACACACTGGGATACCTGCATCAAACTATGGGCAGTTTAGAGAGACCGATTCACTGCAAGCCTCCAGACTCTGGCAAGAAATCAAAGGAGCTGTGGGGCTGCCATGTGATTCTAGGAGGACATGCAGACTTCACCTATATCGAATGGGGGTGGGATACAAACAGATGCCCAGTCCTGGTAGTGAGACCACAATGCTAGCGGCTATCATTATATTGTTTGTTTGTTTATTGCTTTGAAGAGCACAAACTGTGCTTTTGACCTCTGGATCTATTCTGAAAGTGTTGAAAAGCCATTGAAGCATATTTATTACCCAGGAACTAACGAGGATAAAAGTCAAATGACTCATTTCCGATTGCCTCCGGCATGAGGGTTTCCTCAGGTGAAATACCCAATTGTTTCTCATTCAGGTTCAGGATTCACAATCTTATAGTTCAGCAAGAGCAGCAAACAAAAGCTTTTTGGCTGTAGGGATGTTGGAGATGCTAAAGGCTGTTGTAGCCTTGCTAATGCTAAGACGGTTGGCATTCCTCACATGAAACTGCCATCTCCGCAATTTCTGGGAACCTGGCAGGCTGACAGAACAATGGTGTCAGCGGTGAAACACAGCATGTGTTCACAGGGTCTGCGAGTTCTATGCTGTGTTTTGGGCCAACTTGTCCATCCATTTGGGCTGCAGAGAGTGTGGGATCTGGCATCCTTTAGAATAACCCTATGCCTAAAGTACATTAAACCTAGTTATTCCTGGTGCACTCAACCCTGCTGTGCATAATTCCTGGGTCCCATGATGTGCAGCTACTCCCACCTGGGGCCCCTGCCTGGGCCCCAAGCCCAGCACAGCTTCCCCAGTTGTCCCCCCGAGAGGGCTGGCCTGACCTAACGACAGACTTTCCTGGGGCAGATCTGTCCAGTGCGCTCATACCCTAATAGGATAATATTCCCTTTTGATCGATCTGCCTTGGCTGTGAGACTCATTGTGTTATTGGGTGGATTATGTTGGGTATACTGTCGTGTTCTATGAAAACGTCAAACTGTTGACCCATTTGTTTAAGGTAGTCTCGTAGCTCATCTTCAGTTTTGAAAGTTGCCAAAATGCAGGAAACCAGAACCACCTGTCATTTTCCTCCACAGCGAGAGAGCTTATTCCTGTATTCCACTGCATACAATGGCCACCTATTCGCAGACACCCTCACACTAAGGGTGAGAGTGCGATACACACTAATGTACCCTCACAAGCCTTAAATGGAGGCTAGAGAGGAAGTACTCTGACTTTGGAATGTCATGTCTTTAAGTTACGACGATCCAGAGAAAATCTTTGATGTTTTATTCTGGAGCAGCTTTGCTGTTGCTCCCTGTAAGGTCAGTGAGTATACAGAGTAAACAGCTCAAAACATACAAGACAAAAGCAGGTTTTTCGAGTCCGCTCAGTGTACTGCTATTTCACTCATAACTGCACATGTGCCACTGCTTCAATTACCAGTAGTAGTGTAGATGCTGAGCTCAAGATGTTGAGGCTTGGATCCAGCCGCATGAAAGGCTCTGCGAATCTAACGAGTTATGTAAGGCACCTGGGATAAACCGTGAAGCTCATAAACACAAGTGATATATGAAGGGTGAAGATTTTAAGACTGTTCGGCTGACCCCAGCACAGCACAGGCAGCGTACTGTATACAGTATGTCTACATGCACCCTAAGAGAGTTGAATTATTGTGTTAGTCCAACTAAAACTGGACTTTTGAAGTGCATGTAAACATGTTCATCCAGGTGAAATTATACTAAATGGAATTTCCAAAAGACACCCAGATAATGCGATTGGGAGTCGATTTTCTCCTGCATATAAATGTGCAATCGGACTAAAACTGGCCTAGGCACTCTGCGCAGTGTAAAAACTGGTACTGGCACTGGAATGGAATTTTATTATTTTTTTTACGTCTGTGACATAATACGTCAACCAGAAAAAACCCAATACTAACAAGCAGAAAGGAGCCATATGGCCACCTATTTGGACATACTTCCATCAATAAATCAATTCCCCTCCCGTGCATGTATACTGGGACAAGGACAGTAGTCCGATTAAATAGTTTACTTGTGCAATAATGGTAGTTGGACTTAGTTGTGTATGTAGACTTACTGTATCGTTGAATCGGAAGCTTCATCTGATTGGCGCTCTGACACTCTGCATTTCCCCATACCATAGACTGAGATCCCGACAGACCTGTTCCTGATTTGCATGCCCGCGGGCTTTGTTCGCTGCTTTATGCCATTTCTCAGCATGCAAGAACAGGTAATGGCATCCACCCGCTGGCTGACAGATGTGAGAGCATTCATGGGAATCTGGGCTGATGTGTTTGACATCCCTTTGAAGGCAGGGCATTTTGCTTGCCCATATCACTGGCCTGTGCGCTATCTGCCCTGTGACGTTTACATTATGCATTTCCACCAATTACTGACAAGCGTGCAGCACCTCATCGTCTGGCCAGTCCAGTTTAAGGCCCCTATTGTCTCTGAGTTGCCCTTTTGTTTTATTTGCATGAAGACAACACCAAGCAGGACAGCAGTGTGAATTAATTTAAATAAATGTTAACCACCCTGACCTCGTGTTAGCTACCCAAGTCATCAGTCACCTGGACTCGTTTCTGTTGATGTGACGTGCATCAGTAAACACGGGTCACATTTTTATTACTTTGCTAGTGCAATTTCTATACTCGATTGTGTTCGGGAGAAAACTGCCTTCTGCATGGTGACTGTCAGCAGGTGGGGGGAGTGCAGGGGGAGTGAAGGACCGTCGCCAGAAAGACAGTCCCATTTGAATGGGCCACCTGAGCCTGGAAGGTCCTGAATGGGGGGTGGATTGGAGTACTGCTGTGAAGACAAAGGTGCAGGAAGGTGGCTGTATTCATGCCTCTGCAGGTCGCCCTGAGTGGGGGGAGAGAGAGATAAGAGAAGATAAAAGAAGCAAGTGTGAGGACAGGGAGATTAAAGCACAAGAAAGGACAGTGGGGGACAGGGGGCTATCCAGCAACTGCCCCCACCCCCCAGGTGGACGATGTGTGCTGGAATGTTTCAGGAAGGTCTCTGAGAAACTCCTCCATGTTGCTGCGGCAGCATCTTCGAAATCTGAAGCATATTTCAGCTTCCTGGAAGCTCTTTCTTCTTCCTCCAGCCTTGAACTGAACTTGAGTAAAGTTTTCTTCATGGCTCGGTGCTTGGAGCCCCCCAGCTCGACCTCCCATTCTGACAGCTCGTTATCCTAATGACATCGATAATTGCTAAAGGAGGCTCTTTAATGTGGACGGCCGCGTACTGTGCCGTTTCCTGACAGCACACATTTTAGCGTGTGTTATGTGTCCTAAAGGCTGCCTGTTTACAGGCACACAGGCCAAGGACTTTGTCAGTCAGGGGTATCAGGGTCCTTCAATGTCACTAGGCCATCTGTCACCGACCCCCCCCTTCCCCGGTAATGAGGAACATGTTGACCCACTGATCCAGGTTTACCCAGGTCACGGGTGGCAGAAGCCCCTGGGTATGCAGGCCTTCCTCTGTGTGGCCCGCTTGGCCAAATAAATAGGTAAACAGTAATCCTTAGGAAATGACTGTCTGTTATTATTTTGCTCTAGTGCCAAGTAGCAGATAGCCAAAACAATGAGCTTATCTATTTAATCCTTTCAAAAGTCCTATCAAATTCCCCAGTAATCTTCTGAATATATCTATTTTTTCAGTATTGATTTAATTCGGTATTTCCGAGACTGAGTAAATATGAAACGAGAGATTTGGTAGATAAAATTTGACTTAATCATCTGCCAGTTTAGAATTATTCCTTTAAGGCCTGAGTAATATATAAGGCTGAAGTAGCAGGGCAGGGCGACTCCAGGGTAAATGTTGGGCATTAACTCTGGCCCTCTCTGGCTTCCTGTGCTCTGTCCCTCTGGCTGCCCTTGTACTTACTGCTACCTTCGTAGACTCTTCCTTTATGGATGAACATTTCAATACAATAATTCAGATACCTTGGTCATGTAACCATCTGCAGTGTTATGGTCATTTATATGAAACTTGATACAGTAGCCAGGTGACTAAAGGAGAGGAAGGGGATAGGTGCAGGCGTGAGGTGTGCGTGTGCTTGTCGGGTGTGGTGCTCGCGCGTGAGGCTGTGGGAGCGACGCCCCAGCGGGGCCATTAACCCGTCAGCGGTGCTGAGCTTGCAGTTGGCCCGTGCACGGCGATGCCGTCACTGGCGCTTGGATGTTTTTAATCGCTTTCGTGCAGCTCTCTTATTAGCATGTGACTGAGCGCAGGAGCCATTAGCAGAGATTGGGCCCCTTCCGGGCCGAGAGCAGCCCCGCTCGGGCTCAGTGATCAGGGTCCATTATGCAGCATTGTGCTGACAGGCCTGTTTCAGCAGCGCTCTCAGTTTTAAATGTACACTTTCATTACTGCAGGCAGGGGGGCATGCAGCCTGGGTGTGGGGGTGTAACAAATTAGAAGGGAAAAGAAGGAAAGGGGG
>JABJVQ010000015.1:20862549-20888777 GCA_026770845.1 Campylomormyrus tamandua | reverse complement strand
CCCCCCCAATGAAGACAGTTCTACTAAGAATGCCCCCCCCCAATCCTTGTAAGCGCCTCACTGTGCTCGAAATAAGCTGTCCACTGACATTTTTTCCAGAAGTCCCAGGCATTTCTCCGCCTTCTGTAGGTTTCTCTTTCCCTTTGCCCCTAAACGGCTGCAGTGAGAGAGCAGGAGTTCAGTGCCGGTAGATGGACAGAAGCTACGGCGCCCTCATTTGGAATCAGCAAGTCCATGCGGCTGCAGGGTCCCACTCAATGCAAATCCCAGTGAAGCCCCCCCCCCCCCCCCCCCGGGGCTGTCCACATGTCCCATCAGTCCCCGTATGTCTGCTACAGGTACCTCTCACTGGCCACTCACCTCCCGCATGTGCAGGAATGCGCGAGGGCTGCGGGCTCCCCGGCTGCGGCGCAGCATGCGAGCTCCCTCTTGCTATGCACCTCACGCGCGCATCGCCACCGCATTTCTGCTCGGCCAATGAGGACAGGCTGTATGAAATTAGACCCTAAGTGTGTTTCCCTGTCATTAATCACTCCGGAGTCGGAATTCTCTGCGGCAGTCATAAATGAGGGAAACGTGGATGAAATGTCGAGGGGTTATACGCCTTTTTCACTTGTTTATTTTATGTCTTTTCACATTTCTGTCCTCTCGTGAGGAAAAGGCCAGATGAAGCACTCGGGTTGTGCTCCCCATGAAGGGCAGAGCAGCACAGCTCTGTCTGTGACGTGCTTTCAGATGCTCAGCAGTCCTCCATCAAGCTTGACTGATTAAATCCACCTCATCACCAACCTCCACAACCTTGACTTTTGCCTTCAGCTTTTTTTTTCCTTCTTCTTCCTGCTTTTCCAATGGCAATGAACCAGAATTTCCCGTCGCCGGCAATATTGGCTTCACCACTGAAGAAAGAGATTTAGTCGATTTATTTGCCCGCTACAGCTAATGGCAATCGCGTTTGAAATACACAGATGCAGATTGTAGGGACTGAGGGGCTGTGATTCTCTCTCTCTCTCCCTTTCTCTCTCTCTCTCTTTCTCTCTCTCTCTCTCTCTCTCCCTCTCTCTCTCTCTCTCTCTCTCTCTCTCTCTCTCTCTCTCTCACTGTTTCCCTTCCCCTGTCTCTAAAGTCAATAATGAAAATGCCTTTGTACCTCAAATGGATTAGGTCTGCATCACAAAGCCTCACAAAGTTTTACATTTGAAGGAAAGGTGCTGTAAAAACGTAAAAAGTGCTGAAGCCCTTTGTCCCAGCACACCCCCCCCCAGCTTTGTGCCTCTGATCCCAGGTTTTGGTGTCCCTTCCTCCCCATTCACCATCTTCTTTGTCCTCTGAGCTCCAACTCAGGTCTTAATAGCCCTGAGGAACCTGACATTCTAGTCACCTTTATGTGCTCAGCAGCTCCTGTATTCTTATTGGACAGGTTATGCGCCCATCACATTTCCCTTCAATAGGAGGACAGGGAGGTTCCCCCAGTGGTGAATTTAGAGATCAGTGGTCATTGTTGACACACCACAGCACACAGTGCACAACAACAAAATGTGTCCTCTGCATTTAACCCGTATGTGACATCTTGACATAGCAGGGGGCAGCTAATTCAGCACCCAGGGAGCAGAGCTTGGGGGCGGGACCTTGCTGGTGGGGGATTTGAACTGCCTTGCCGAGCTCGATATACTCGCTGACTTTTCAGCATTGTGCTGCGACGAGGGTAACCTTTTTGAATTTTTTTTGGCTCATCTAGCCATTTAACAGAAAAAAGCAAACAGAAGCCATCATAGGTACATAGGTCAGGAATGTTCTCTGAGCCAGGCCTGCAAACCCCTGACATGATGGCCTTTGCGTAGGGTGAACTCCCCGCGCTGATCATCGACGTGGACATGGTGTGAATAACACCGTACACTCCCCAACACCAAGGCCTCAATTGCCTTATAAAGCATATCGACAGGCCCTCTGTGTTCTACAAGGATCCAGCTTCTCCTCTGTTATACATTATTTACACACCTAATTTTGTTCCAAGCTACGTCTTTACACTGCTTTGCATTGTTTTTCCTTTGTATGCAAAATATAACCATGATTGGTTGTTTATTCTTAAACTGTGATCAAAGGGAAGTCATATCGTACATGACAGGAGATCGTGTAAGCTGCTCTGTTGAACCCTCGCTGTGAAAAATCCCAAACTAGCAATGTGACTTTTCCCCTTACTAAACTGACTCACTGGCCCCCAAATGTTCTGATCAGTTTTGATTTTTCAGGAAGGCTGAATTAGACATAGATCTCCCTCTGAGAGGCTCATGATTAGGAATGATTATGAATGCCTTGCTGAGGTTTTAATCAGGCACATTAACAGGGCACACAGAGCTGATTCGGTGGATTAGGAAGCCCAGCATCTTTACAATCTCATCCCAATGCCCAGGTGTGGTCTGTGTCATCAGCTGAAATGCATGTACCCTCATTTTCCCACAGTACCACAAAGCATCATTCAGTACTTATCCAGCAGACTAACCACCATCACCAAGCCTGGTGCTCCAACACCAACTGGGAAGACTTTCACTGTCTGTTTCACCTGTGCTGTGGATTTGCCGGAAAGGTCTTCCTGTTCAACCAATGAGGTGGCGTGTTTGTATGTTGTTCAGCTGGAGGTTGCAACACACTCGGTGTGGCTATCCTACGCTAATGAGTGCACGCGTGTGTGGGGAGGCCGCCTGGGTCACCTGTGGCTGCAAGCTGTCCCATGTAGAACATCTCTACTCCCATAGCCTGCCCTGGCATGACAGCCCGCGGTGGTGGGCACTTTGTTCGGACACCGCCGCGCCCCTCACCTCCCGTGCAGCCGCTGCTGGCTCTGCACTTTCTTTCTTCTGTGTTTTACATGCAGCATCCATGCTTTCGCTTGCACAGACATGCACGTGTGGGCGTGCATGCACGAGGGCCTGCCTCACACACGGGCTGCTACACTTCCTACCTGTCAGTAGAATGCAAGCTGAGGTTTTCGGGGGGAGTGGGGGGTGGCAGTATGTCCATTATACTCACACCCTTTAGGAGGAGCACACAGTTCGTAGGTGTGCAGCATGTGGACATTCAGGTCACGCTGGGCTGAGTTTGGTTTAGGCTGGCAAACCACAGGTTGTCAAAGGCACTTAAAGAACCAGAACACATCCATGAAGGAACTGGATCATGACACAGAGCAGTGCTGCCATGCACCTGAGGCACACACACACACACACACACACACACACACACACACACACACACACACACACTCCATTCATTTCTATGAGAAAACTCTAATCCCAACATGGAAACTCTAACCCCTACCCAGCCCTAACCTTAATCGCAAGAATTCACAGATCTTTGTGGGGACCTGAAAAGTTGTCCCCACAATGTCAAAATAACATATACTTTTTTTTTTTACATTGTGGGGAACATTTAGTCCCCACAATGTAATATAAACATAATCCACGCACTCACTGCATACACTGACATGCATGCATCTCTTAATGTCTATGGCTCTCGTGCCATGATTCTCCTGAGTTTTCTCACCACAGGCCCCCAGGACGCCGTAGGAGCCTGTTAGCGTGCCGGCAGTTGGGCGCGGGGTTGGGGAGGCGGAGCAAGCAGACGGCGGCCAAGCGGGCAGCGTGAATGCTTCCCAGTGGGCATGCTGTCAGCCGAGAGGGGCCACATACTCACATGTGAAAAGAGGAATTTCACAGCTCCCCGTAAGCATTCAGGCTGCGCTTCCGACGCTTTGTGACACCGGACTGACAGCTTCCGTAATTCCGGACGGCGCGACTCGTCTGACGTGCATATTTGTGGCTTTTGCTGCTGCGTGTGGCGTTTGTTTGTTTTGTTATGAGCCTAAATACCATGGTGTGCCCCAGATTCTTTGCCGTGCCCACAAACATTCTAGTAATGTTGTTTCTAAGGTTTTTGAAAACCCCTGGTCCACACTGTGAAAAAAAAAACACCATGATGCTGGTAGATCTAGGGAACACATTAACATTAAGAAGCTGCTGCCCTAATCAGTGCCCTTGTTGCTCTTAATTTAAAGTCATTCGTTAAGGGTTCATTAATGCATTGCTCCAGGCTAACATTTCCCTGGGAGTTAGTGCACGCAACATAACTGACAGGAAAGGACCCACCATGGGGCTGAATCCGGAAGATCAGTCACGGAATCAGCTCAGACGTGTTCAGCAGGTTCAGATCTCTGAAGGGGCCTGACGGTGATACTCAGCCTAAACTGTTTTGCTACACAGAGGGCGTAACGCGGCGTCGTGAGTGTGAATCTCTGAGTAACAGCCACTGAGAACCTCTGCTGGCCATTTAGTCATTCACCCTCACCCCATGGCAGGAACAGGCTAGGGGTCCTTGACCAGCATAGTCATGAATCTGGGATCTGTATACAACATCCTGCAAGAGAACATCTAGCATTTTTAAGCCTCTCTTTTAGTCAAGTTGGTGTTTGAGTTTCTAATTGCCATGAAAATGTCTTGCCAATGAAATATTAAATGCGGAGGGCTCTGGGGAGAAGAGCCGCCTGTGGAGGAAGCACTGAGCTTCTGGAGCATGCAGAAGTGTGGCCAGGAACGAGCAAGTGCCATGGAGCAGTTTAGCCGGGGCCTATCAGCTGGTAGGATTTGGTCTGGACAAATTAGCGGTGTTAGCAGTGGTAACTGTATTAGCATTTGTTTGGGCAGTGCTAGCAAAGGGAAGCATACGGTCAGACGATATTGTCTTTGTTAGCAGTTGGTTTTGTTGTGCTTGCTGGTAGCAAAGCTTACACTGGCTGTGAGCCGCGTGTGCTCTTGCCGTGTCACTCTCTAAGCACTTGGTTTGGTTGTTTAGCAGTGTTAGCATTTGATTCAGTTCTGTTTGCAATGATGGGGAAAAAAGCTCTTTTGAAAACGAAAAATTCAAGCTGTTGCAAAGCTACATTATTTATTAACAAACCATATTTCCAATATTAATAGCTTACTGTGCTTTCAAGACATGTTAGAACATCCATAAGTATCCTTACAAAATCTTTATATTTGTATGGACAAGGGATGTTTAGCTATTGTTGAAAAAAGGAAAGAGTAAATGCCATAAAGAGTAAATGCCATTCCCTAAATTATAGTAATAAATACCTCCAGCACTTCAGGGATTGGAGTTTGGATCCTGACTCCTGCTCTGTGAGTATGGATGTTGCATGTTTTCTGCTAATCCTTGTGCTTGTTGCTCTTAATTTAAAGTCATTCGTTAAGGGTTCATTAATGCATTGCTCCAGGCTAACATTTCCCTGGGAGTTAGTGCACGTGTAACATAACTGACAGGAAAGGACCCACCATGGGGCTGAATCTGGAAGACCAGTCACAGAATCATCTGAAACATGTTCGGCAGGTTCAGATCTCTGAAGGGGCCTGACGGTGATACTCAGCCTAAGCCGGTTTGCTACACAGAGGGCGTAACGCGGCGTTGTGAGTGTGAGTCTCTGAGTAACAGCCACTGAGAAACATGACAAACGTCGGGAGAACGCACAGCAGTGTCCCCAGCTTTTAACTTTCGACACACCATTTTATTTGTTCAGATGCACTCCTGGCTGCGATGCACTCCTGGCGGTTGGAATGAAGCAAAGCTGGTCACCTGCTCATTCACCCTCTCACCCCATGGCAGGAACAGGCTAGGGGTCCTTGACCAGCATAGACATGAAACCAGGATCTGAAAACTACATGCTGCAAGAGAACATCTAGCATTTTTAGGAATCTCTGAACAATGTTGTCTTAAGGATAGTAGCAAAGCTAGATTAATCTGAACTTCCCTGGTATAAAAAGTGTACAGGCTTCTGAAAAGTTAGGGTGGTACTGCAGTTTCTAATTGCTGTGAAAATGTCCTGTCAATAAAATTACATGTGCAGAATAGTTCCCTATGCAGGAAGCACTGAGCTTCTGCACTCGTTGCATGTTGCTTGTTTCCCATGTTTGCGCGGGGTCTCTAAAATGCATGTGCGCCTGTGTGTGTGTGTGTGTGTGTGTGTGTGTGTGTGTGTGTGTCCTGGTGTGAACTGGCATGCCATCTAGTGTGCCCCCTGCATTGCTCCCTCTGCTGTCCTGGACAGGCTCCAGACTCACCATATTCTTGTGCTGGATAAGCAATTATGGAAGATGGATGGGTAATGATAACGCACTCACCTACACGGCAGTGATGAAATGGAGCTGTGCTTTCATTTGGGATTTAAATATGGGGGAAAATTGATTATCGGGGAAAAAAAGCCCCGAAAGTTAACGGTGGATGTCCACTTCTCACATTACCTAGGAGGTTAAATGAGTACAATGAATCAGGACATTGGCCTGGTCCATCAGTTTTGTGCAAGTGCTCATGAATACGTACTAGGTCTGGAAGCCCTGCTGTGCCGAATGGAGACAGCGCAGAGCTCCCTACCACCTACAAACTTTGGGAAGTGTGTGTTGTTAGATCAGCTATAATGAAGAGCAATGCTCAGGCTGGGGTGTGCTTGGTTGGCTTCGCCCATAGACACCATTGCATTCTGGGAGCGTGTGCAGGTGTCACTGTGGCTGTGGCTCGTCTCCGAGCTTGCGTTTCATGGAACGCTGGAAGTGGTCCCAGTTTGACATCTGCGAAACGCTGGTTTACAGACTCGGCTCTCAGGATTAGCCGAGCGCGCTCGGCCTGTCAGTCGAGCCACCCTGGCAGCCCGGTGAAGCGTGCGAGCAAACAAGTCTGTCTGTCTTTCTTAGGCGTGTCAGGTGGACATGAAGACGGGCAGAAACACTGCTCCCATGACATGTTCCTTTCTCGCTCGCTTGAGCAGTGCTGGGTGACCACAACAGGCAGAGGGCTGCTTAAGCAAATGAGGCTAACAGAACTGAACACATGGCTTCAAGCCCTCGCTGGATAGACATAGAACCAACCCCGACTGCTGTTTGACTGCTGCCTCCCTGTTTATGGCTCTCGATGTCCTCTTTGGATGGCCTGATTACTTGTGTGGTGCAACAGCCAGATGCTTAGTATCACGGACGTGATTACTGTATGGATGTGACCTGAGAGAGCAAGTAAACAATCGTCAGAGATTTGCACTGTGTTTATACACATATTTGTGTCTTTAATAGACTGCATTAAATTTCACGTTAAATGTAGATTTGTCACGCACCAGCAATTACTCAAAGTGGATAAGGTGTTTTTGAACACTTCAGAATAGCATCTGACCTTAATAAATATTCAGAAACATACCAAGCCAGCACATTATTATACAAGCTTGATGATGAGAGAGATGATAGATGGAGCATCTTCCTTATCAGAAGAGAATAAAGCAAAGTATGACAGGGTGAAACAAGCTTTGCAACACAATGTTATATCAAGGAGGGTCAAATTCCTTATGAGAATCAAGAACCGGGAGGAAGTGTTGAATTCTTTATCACCAGTTCACACCCTAGCGGAATGGTTTGGCACGCTTTGTGATGAGCTTATTAGGGATGGAATAGAGGTGGGTATTTCGGACACGAAACCTTCATGACAGTTTCAGTTAGATCCAGACCTCATCTTTGCCAAACCTTTACAGTGTACAGGGCAAAATGAAACCATCAAAAAGCAGCAGTCATAACTGCGTGGGGGAACAGAGAAAGCTCCTGAATATTGATAGCATTAGGTCAAAGGAGAAAAAAAAAAACATAAAAAGTGACAAAACAGATAAAACTCCTATAGTGAAAGAGGTTAAAGGGCGTGTTAGATGTGGTTGAAGAAAATGGCCCCAGGTCAAGGACTGCCTGGCTATGAAGGCGGAATGCTGAAAATGGTATAAAAAGGGCCATTTTGCTACATGACGGAGGTACTTCACACAATGACACAACACTTGAGTCAATCTGATGACGATATATTCTTGCGGGGTGAAATGAAAATGAATTCTTTGACTGAATGGACTGAGACAATATGCTTCAATGGGGCCAACACTGAATTTAAACTTGACAGTGGTGTCACTGTTACAGCAATATGAACTATCAATCCTTATCACGATAGGAAACTCAAGAAGCCAATGGCAGTCCTGCCTGGTCCAGAGAATAATATGTCGGAGGTTTTATTAAGAGAAAATTAAAAGTGAAACGTCAAATTGCTACACCCTACTTGTGTTCTGTTAGCAGTCCCTCTATTCAGGTTCCTTGCAGTAGAGGCATTGTATGTCATCCGTACATATGAAAGAATTCAAGGCTGCCTTAATCGCTACATAGCGAAAACTGCTCAGTAGGTTTTGATTATTTAAAGAACCCCATATAAATGAATAGGTGAATGATGCTGAGTCACCAGTTGCCATAATTTGACCTCCGCATTGCCCTCTATAACAAAGATGTTCTGCAAACCAAGCACCAGATCTGGATTCTGGAAAATTCTTGTCACCATGGAGTCACTTTACTCACAACATTCATTACCAAATATGGGAGAGGCTGTTTCAATAGGATCCTGTTTGATGCCTGAGCATTTTCCCAGTAAATATGACCAATGCTGGAGAGCTTTGAAGGAGGTATGTCTTGGTTTTTGGCTGCTTGCACCTGGTCCTGCAGAAGCTATAACAAGAAGGGTTAGATCTTCAGGAGGTGGCATGTTTGTTTGTGGGACATGAGATAACAGCAACAGGTATTGATCCAAACACTGGCAAGGTTGAGGCTATAAACAAATGCCAGAACCAGAAATTTTTGCAGATGTGTGTAGAGTTTTTGGCAAGGCCATCCATTTAGCAAAATTCATTTCCCATCTGGCCTCACTTACTACGCTTTTGAAGGAGCTTCTCTGTGAAAAGAATGAGTGTTGTTTGGGAGCACAACGAGTATAAGCCTTCCAGCAGCTCGAGGAGGAACTGAATTCTCCCAAAGTCCTGGCTCCGTACTCCCCCACAGCACCCTTGTTTGGCCTCAGGGCTGTTTTAATGCAGGCACAAGCAGACAGAACCTGGAGACCTATCATTTACATCTCTAGGAGCTTAACAGAGACAGAGAAAGAGGCACTGGCTTCAGCTGGGCACATAAGTGTCTCGCTTCTTACCTACTGGGACCACAGTTCAAAATCAGGACTGACCACAAACCGCTACTTCCGCTGCTGGACTCCTGAGGTCCTGATGAACCGTGAGTAATGAGATTCCATCCATGTCTGCTCAAATTCATGTGCAACACTGAGCATGTTTTAGGGAAATCACTCATTACACTGGATGCTCTCTCACAGACTTCTGTGCGAGATCTGGACCAAGTTGAAATTGAGAGGGATGTGGGAGATGCAGTACATACTGTACTGCCATTTCTGCTTCAGAGACACGTTCACAGAAGATTGTTAATGCAGAGTTTCTCAACAAGACATGTCACCAAGTAATGGACTAATGCCTTTATAGCTGGCCTAACATATGTAAAACTGGACCACAGGTGAAAATGAGAATCTTTACCTTACGTACTGTCTGCTGGTGAGTGGTCATAAGCTTGACATACCTTTGTAAACTCTTACAAAGGGGGTCTTACAGCACGTTGATCGGGGACACCAGGACATCACAAAATACAGAGAATACGCCCAGCAAACAGTATGGGACTCTGGATTGGCTAAACACATCAGAGAACTTGTGAATACCTGCAGAGCATCAACTCTATGAAGCCCACCCACCATGCGACTTCTCTCAACAGCAGGCCACCTTAAGTCCACCACCTCTGAGAATGGGACTGCGCACATGAAGCAGGCTTTTACAGGACACTGTCATTTCAGAGAATGCTCCTGAGTTAGCAGTAGTGGAACTGGCAGCAGGTGAAGAATGACCAGCCTGCTGTGACCCTGCGGACACAGGCAGGGGTTTTCTCAAGGGTGACAATATTCATCTGTGCCCATTGGGTCAACTTCTTGATACAGACCCACCAACAGCCGATGGTGCAGTCACCTCCTGTGCAAGGACACGGGCAAGACAGACATCGCGGACACTCGAGAAGCCGCATCTAAATACCGCAAAGTAGCTGCTGTTGCACCAGTCAAATCTGAAAAGTGTTTAGTGTTCCCAGAAGTAAACACATGTAACTCAAGATGGAAGAAGTTTTAGATTACTTTAAAAAAGAAAAATGTATAGTGAAACTTAAGTTGTGTTAAATAAGAACTGTTTTGTATTTATCTAAGAAGGGGGAGGTGTCCTGGAAGTGATTACTGTACGGATGTGAGCCGAGACAGAACAATGGTTGGACATTTAAACACACCTCTGTCTCACTCATTCATCACACATAATAGTGCACCAAGAGGCCTTTTGTGAGCTGTGAGCTGACACTCGGCTGAGCAGGAAACGCCATCCACGATACGCACGAAGCCACCACCCTGCTCGTTCCGCTCTTGCCGGCTTTGTCCCCTGCCTCCCAGCTGCCAGTAAGCTGATAGCACTGGGTGACAGATCGGGATTAATGGGAGCGCGGGGGTCAGGCCCAGGTGTACAGTAATCAAGCCATTACCTTTGCTTGACCTACAATTTGGCTTTAATGCATTTCTGCCGCTTTGTGCAGCCAAAGTGTTTTTCTATACAGCAAGTCCAGCCTCCTGTTACCGGCTGTGGCTTGTTTTTCTCTCTTCCTATTGATTTGTTACATATTGGTTGGTTCATTTTTAGATGCTTAAAAAAAAAAAAACAGACATGATCCCTAGGTGTCAGACGCAAAGAATTAGCACAGGGCTCTCGCTTGCTCTCTGTGAGAATCGTGCGAACAGTTCAAACGAGCCAGTGCCATTGTGATAATGTGTGTTGTCCCCTGAAGTATTTATCCCGACAAAGACACAAATAGTAACTCATCACGGACATCTGATGTGTGTGTGTGTGTTTTTTTTTCTTCCTTCTCCTGCGTTTTTCTCCTTCCAGCCATGCTGGCATGCTCCAGCCTCTCTTGCAGGTGCCGGTTTCTAATTTGCACCATTGGCTCCGACAATCTGCCAGGAGTAATCGGATGTGGCACATTGTGTGCTCAGCTAGAGAGACGGAGAGAGAGCGGGAGAAAGGGAGAGGGAGAGAGCAGGAGAGAGAAAGAGGGGGAGCGAGGGACAGGCTCGTGGATTCCCAACATTGCTCGAAAGTGTGAAAAATCAAATCAGCTCCTAAGATGCACGGCGAAACGAGAGGCCTTCGTGCGAAGAAGAGGCTGAATTGAAAAGGGGAATAGAGCACGAGGAGTCAGTCTGCATGGCGTAATCTAAGCTCTCTATTCATGGAGATTTTTCCCCCTTTTTTATTGCATGTGGATTAGTCTCCCTGTCTTCCTCATCTCTGCTACCGTCCGCTCTCAGGTGCTCCTCTTTTGATGCTCTTTGACACTGAGATTCCATCTTTCCAGAAAGGAAAATTGTAAGTTTCCACAGACGATTTCAGAAACTGAAGGTTGGAATGGCAGGTAAACAGTTACCAGATTTAAAATTAATGAGTACATAAAATTTCTGATTTCATATAGTAGTAGTCCCAAATCCAGCACATAATGCTTTGCAAAATGGATATTTATGCCAGTGATGCGCTGTCCTTTGTTTAATATTTCACAGAAAATCATCCTTGTCAGTTTAAAGATGCCATTTTAGCATTTCCTTTCAAATGATATTAATTTTCGTAATGTTTTCCAGTTTGCCTGGGGGCCTGGGGGCCTGCACTGACTCCTAGGGATTTCCTGGGCAGGAGCCAAACATACATAAATTTGAATATTTATTTAGTTTTTAACTCAGCATCTACCAGTCTTCAATTTATACATGCATTTACTTTAATCAGGTGCAGTTTAGCAGTATATAATTTTGTAAGCGCCTCTATAAACCATAAACTGCGGACTGTGCAGGTAATTTAACAGCGTAACAGTATAATGAAACACAGGCATATATCACTTCCATAAACACTTTGACCTCTGTCTGAAGGAGGGTAGCATCCGTGTTTAAATGGCGTCCCTCTGTGGGCAGAGCCAGGTGGGAGAGGCGGGTTCCTGGAGGTCTATAGCCTGCCCTGTTTGTCACACTGTCACTGCCTTGCAGAGCAATGACCTCCCCAGCCCACGGACCAGCCTGTCCCCCTCCCTCCCCCTCTCACCCCCTCCCCCCAACCACTGTGCATTTGTTTACCCAAACACCAAGTCCTAATTACCAATAAAAAAATCGCTTGTACTGTAATCGTCCACCACTGAAATTAAAAGTGCAGCATTTAACTCTGTAGCTTCTGTTAGCAAGAAAACAACTCCATTTAATGCTGTAATTTTAGTGTGACAAAAACCTACACAAAACAGATAATATAATTATGAAACGTACAACATATTTCTTTGAGTCTGATTTAGTTCAATTGCTATATTTAACCTATATTTAAATTTTATTTGTGTTTATTTAAGCTCTATTAAAATTGTATTTGATGCAGCATTTATTTATTTGTTTGGTTGTTAATTGTACTTATTTTTACCATTTTGCATTGCCAAGCACCATTTAAGACAACAGACCTTTTGCTTATTTCTGGAAATAAATAAGAAAGAAACAAGCATTTTTATCAGGATGAGTGCCCCCTGGTGGCAAATATACAAATAGAAGCTTTAAATAACTGACTGATACAGGGTACAAAGGTAATTGATCAAGTGTATAATAAAGCCACAATACAGTCACACAAAACATAGACACACGCCCCAAACCCCAACCATCCTCTAGGTCACAGGTCCAGCACACCCAACCAGAAAGACACACACACTGTGCACATGCAAAACAGGTTGATAAAGTAAAGAAGTGTCCTGCTGTAAATGGATTTTTGGCTTATGGCCCTGTCCCTGCAAATGCCGAGCAGTTTGTCATAAACAAGAAGACGTTGCACAGCAGCTTCTCAGACATCTGCTGGGATGCGTGACCTGATCAGGCGTTTGGTATCATCCTCCGCTCTGCGGCTCTGGGAAAGTGACCTGGGTGGCCCCCTCACAGCCAGGCCCTCTGCCGACTGCTCTAGCGGGCAGAACAAACTGAATGGCAGGACAAACGTGTGCCAGACTCATTTTCATAGAGCTCACTCTAGAGGCGGAAAAGACTTCAACTGTAACAACACCTTATCAAACGAAAAATGGCTGTCAAAAGAAATAACTGCAGATCAAGACTTTAAGAGAAATCAATACTAAGATATAGTCAAATACCAATCTGATGTTCTTAAAGGAAATGTGCATCTGTGTTGAGGAACATGGAGCATGACATGATTAGCTAATGTGACCCTGAGGCAGGTGCGACACCCCAGTCTTGCTATTGCAGTCCAGGCTTGAAGGTGGCCTCCATGTGCCTGGCTGGAGCTGATGCAGAAACACACTACAAGACACTGAAAAAACATTATGAACTTATCCTATTATGTACAGGAGCCGGTTAAACGGGGATAGACTAAAGGATTTGAGGTTTCTTAAGTCATAAATCTGTGGGCTAATAAATAAATAATTAGAGAGGCATTCCAGAAGGGTCTGTTTGGTCTACATAGGTGCTGATCTTTTGCTTCTGAATTTTTGCATTCCGGACAGGTTATTTGGTGAAAAGGCTTTGAAGAACAAAATATATCCCACTGAAACAGGATTTTTTTGGTACACTATGCGTTGCATTAATTCACCACTTGAAGAGCAATTAAAAACTTAGGTAAGACCTCAGAAAAGGTCAGAATGAGAACTGACAGTGACCTGGCAGTGTCTGCTTCATGATTAGCACGCATGCTAATTATGCTTTATTTGCTGGGCCTCATGCTAGGCTACATGGGAGCACATTAAACAGGCCAGAGCAGTGAAGGCTGTCGTATTGCTTTACTGACGTAGTGGTTCAGGGGGATGTTTAGTGCTACGCTGGGGGACCATTCAGTCGAGTAGCTCTCCCCGTCTCCTCAGCTACCTCCAGCTTCATGTTCATGCAATAGCTGTCTGTGCTGATTTGTGGAGGCTGCTTGTCTTGGGCAGCGGTTTATTCAGTTCAGATTAAACAGGGGATAAATTAGGGGTCGGTGGACAGGCTGAAGGGAAACACCAGCGGGACTGGACCAGAGTGTAAGGGCACAGCATGGATGGTCTCCCTTTCCAATCAGAAACGTGTTAAGGACATGGTGTTCTGCTGTGCCAACACACCGAGCACTTCCTGAGTCGGCCAATAGAGGTGCATGTGGGGCCAATTAGAGAGAACAATCACGATACAATAAAAACATGGAGAAAAACAATGAAGAACTGTTGGTCTTAGAACATTCTGCTAATAACCATATCTGGAAGTAAAATAAGTTGAAAAAGAGAATTAGGAAACAGATAAATGATTATGTAGAATAATTTAGTGTCTGTGATATCTAATTGATTGCTGTAGATACGTCTGGCTTTTCAGAAGAGCAAACATAGGCTACAATTCAGCAACAGTTTTAGGCCAATGTCTGGAAGTCGACAGCAGGCCATTTTAAATTCCAGGTTTTTTCTTTTCTTTTTCCATTATTTAGTTTTGTTCCCCTTTGTCTGCTCTGGAGCAGAGCCTCTGAATGATCGTTGAGTAGCTGCACACATCCCACCAAGACTGAGACCATAAATTTCAATGATACAGCCATCATGAGAAGCTTGATTTTCCAAGATGAACATGCAAAGGCCCGTTCTCAAAGCGCCTGAGTGAAACATGGGCTGAGCTTGGGACCCCCCGGGGAGCCTGGCCTGCCAAATCTCCCCCTTTTTAAGTGTTTCTGGAGGATTTTGGGAAGGATTGTCATGAACCGCATTGACCCTCATTTACCCAGCACCTCTGAAAACCTTAACCTAACCCTAACCCTAACCTAACCCCCCTCAAGTATCTATCCTGCAACACCCCAGAGTCACGGACCAAACCTCCAAAGTACACAGCACTCTAATAGAGCACCCCTGCAGAACAGAAACAGCCTGCACTAAAACTGAAAACAGACAGAGGGACACAGTTTAGGCACCTGAAAGTACTTTTGTTTCGGGCCGGAACGCTGCAGGGAATTGGGGCTTTCATTCATGCCAAAATAGAGTCACAATGAAGAGACTGTGTGCTTGTAGCCCCAGGAGAACAAAGAGCACGTCTGCGCCTCACCCCAGACGCTCCAGACCGCGTACATCTGCTTTCCGTTAGAATGCAGGAGGAACGCTGGGTAGAACGCTAACACCGATAGCAGCCTGAGTTAGCAGCGCTAACCAGTCGTCTAGCAGGAATAACATCCAATGTGTGGCGTGTTGTAAGCGAGTCAGAGGCACCAATGACTCACTCCTAAACTGGAAGAATGTGATTTACCAGGCAGGCTTTTTATGTACAGTACATGGTACAACAACTGATACATGTATATACTGTATAATATGCATAAAGCGGGCCTCAATGGATGATGATTCTTTGTCATGACTAAATAGCTTTTAAGCTGTGCGTCTTCCGTAGAGCTTTTCATGCTGTGAGAATGCTTGTGGTGGCCTGGTCTCGCTGAAGGCTTCGTACATCAGTCTGATGGCAGCCCCCCCCAACCCCCAACATCGTCGTCCGTATATACACTACTGGCCAAGAATATGGAAACACTTCTAATTTTTAGAGATTGCAGAACTTTATTCAGTTGTTGTTCCAGATATTTATTTAATCGTCCAGTGTCTGATATTTGTAGCATTCTTTAATTGTTTATTAACATTAATTAACTGGCGGCAGTATTTGTGTAATAATTTTTAAACCATAATGCCAGAAATGCTAGGTGTTTCCACAATTTTGAATTTTTCTGAGACAGAAACTTGGATTAAGTGCAGTGAGACTTTTAGGCCAGAGGTGTGTGTTGCTTCCAAATAATGGTTCAGAGCTCCAAGAAAATGCGAAGCGCAGGGCTGCTTCTCAGAGGCCTGGCAGGCCTGGACGTTCCTCCCCAGAGAGGCAGACGATTAACTGTGATAATGCCATGTTCTACGTGGATTCTCACGTCACACGAGGCCCCGCTCCAACCTGGGCACGGCAGTGAAAACGGCCATTTATTTTCCTTATTCGATTGTAAGAAGATTTATGGTGATGATCTCACGGTTACTTTACGTTTCTCCCCCTAATGACCGAGTAGCTATTAATCTGTTCTCTGATTAATTTTTTGTTTATAAATTTTGTTAGAAATGCCGGTGTTGATTTCTACAAGTTATATCCTCAGTTTGTTTTTTTATTTAAAAAAAAAAAAAAAAAAATGTTTCTCTCCTTGCACAGGAAAGGATCACATCTCCACTTTCAATTTATCATCTGTAAGTCGCTTTGCATAGTTCAACGTTTTAAGGAGCTCTTTTGGCTAAAAGTTAAATCATTTTCATCTAAATTATGTCCAGCGAGCACAGAGATTTGATTATCTTCCACGTTTTCTAAGTTGAATATGACTCTCAGGAGACATAAAGATTGAATTGATATCTATGTATCATTTAAAGTATTATTCCATCAAAAGGATGAGCCCTTCATATTTAATTCTGGCACGTTTGACTATCAAAGTGAATATTTTTTACAGTTTGTCTGCAGCATGTTGATTATAATTAAAAGAAGGTGCGATTTTTATTTTAATTTTTTTTTGCTGGGACTGTTGCATTCATTGGGTGATGAACACGTTTTTGCTACTTTTGCATTTTTTTGGCTCTCTCATAACCATCGGCTTAAAAATCCTGTAGCTGCCAGTCAAAGCTCACTGTCTTCATTGTAAATGGTAGTTGCTTTGCAATGACAAAATAGCGAAGATCTTCTCGCCCCTCTCAGTTGTGGGCAGTCTCATGGCAGTGATCGAGATGGCACCCATTTGTTCAGACAGAATGGGCGTCAGAAGCAGGTCAAATTAAGGGTGTAATTTACAGTAATAAACCTGAATAGCAGACCCTGTCAAGTCAAAATAAAAAACCAGGAATAAGAAGACTTACCCTGAGTAATGTCCAGCAAAACGGGACTGGGGGAGATACAATCTGAGCAAGAATGTCTGGTGTTTCTAATTAATTAATTGCAACACCAATTTGTTGCGCAATTTCGATGTCTAATGTCATATCTATTCATTAATGCCCAGCTGTCTTGGGCCCCCCCCCCCCCCCCCCAGGTTAGTTATCATTTGATTCAGCCTAACCCATCTGCATATTTTTCACAAGACCGTTTCTTACGAATAAAACAGTTTTCTTGGCTGCATTGACCTTGACACATGCAAGTGCATGAATGAGATCAATATGAGTGGGACAGACATCCATCGCCGCTTCTCCCCCAACAGCCAGTGGACCTCGCAGTGTGCAGCATCTATGCAATGCGGACCGACGGCGCACACACCTCACGTCCAGCCAATGTGTCGCACCCTGACAAATTAAGCATTGGCCATGTTTTAAATATATGCTTTTGTGTATTGCTGACGGCTGCTCACATCTCATTCCACCAATCAGAACACACACACGCACGCTGATATGCCAGCTTTTCCTCCCAACAAAATTCCATTACAAAGATGCCACAGCGTACAAAATGTCAGATTTATTGCAGCACTTTAACACGCTCTCCTGTCTCTCCTGCGATGTTTTGATGGGGTTGGACAGCTTCCCGGTTCCCTGGCGTGCTGTTGGCTTCGGGGGGCTGTGATGGGGTCTGTGTGTGTGTGTGTGTGGGGGGGGGGGGTTGAAATCTGCCAGTGCTGCGGGGGTCTAACATCTGATAGGGCTCTATGGATCCCTGCAGCCGGGAGGACGGGCCCCTGGGTCAGGGCTTGATTTGCTGCGTGTTCAAATGAGATGCATGCTGGGAAAACTGCAGTTTGCGAGCACCTGCCTGTGTTACTGTGTCTGTGTTACTGAGTCTGTGTGTGTTGCTATGTGTGTTTTACTGTGTCTATGTGTGTGTTAATTATGTGACATTCAAGGGGAATGAGTCCCATATGATTTGTTTGAGGGGAATTAGCCCCTTACAGGAACTATGCACTCATGTTCACTTCCCTACCCAGGTATGTTCTTTTCATTCTTCTGCTTGTCCTCAGAAATATGATGTAAATGCTGTTTCCCTCCTTGACTATGGCCAATGAGAGCAAGTGAAGCATGTAAGGTTGGCTTGTAAGTGAGCATATGACTGGCTGGAAACGAAATCTGGGACTGAACATATGCGCATACAGTGAATGAACCACCATGAGTCTCTCATTCACCCATCACCAACTAACCAAAGACCCGAAGACCTTAACGAGTTGGTTACACCATCGGCAGTATATAGCCGACTTCCTGTGTGCTGCACAAGAATTTTGCAATGCAACATTTTAACCAAGGTTTATTGCCTTTTGGACTCGTTAGCTGACTATGGGATAAGCGGTTAGGTTTGCATTAACAAACGTGAGTTGCTAAGGTACAATGTTGCCAAGGCGATCATTCAGTAACAAATATTATTTTTCTCACACGATTTATTGATAGTGTTTATCTTACCCCGTAGCACTATCTACCCTAAATAATGGGCAATTTTTTGACGTATTGGAACACAAATGTTTCAAATCTATTTTATGTAAACGGGACGTGCCACTGAACAAATGAACTGTGTCCCAACAAAAGAGTAATTTCACCCACCCTTAATGTGTGTATGTATGTGTGTATTTACCATGTCTGTGTGTGTGTTACTGTGTCTTTGTGTGTTAGGGCTGAGCAGTATAATTGATATATTGACATATGAATAAGGAGCATTGCTTGATGGCACACATCAGCCTATCACATCACAGCGAACACAGTTCCAAACAATCACATAGTAGTCTTAAGAATGGACAACCTATGCTCAAGAAACACAGAGCAAAGTTGATTGAGTTAATGGAGCCACGTACTACACTTTTGGTATTATTATGAGGGAGAGAAGCGCTCCCTCAGGGGAAACACCAAGTGTCGGTGAAGGGAGAGAACTCAGCAGCCACAACATTTTTTTAGAAGGAGATATTGTGGATAGACAAGGTAAAAAGGTGTTGGGAGTGTGACAGTACTTTGGCAATTTCAGATCTTACACCCAACAGACTGGTGCACTGTACTGCAAACTACCAAACTCGTGCCAATGAAAACTAAATAACTGCAAACCTGTTTCACCACTTGAAGCACTGCCATGCAGTAGAACATACAGACTGCAAGCGCTTACAGTCACAGACTGCATCAGCAATTAGTGTTTCACTTTCAGTCTGATGAAATGCAGGATGCCCCTAGTTTCGGAACCCCGAGTCCCTCATAATACAATTTACATCCTGTTCTTGTAGGAACACAGCATTTTATTTACCAGTACATAACTCTACCCTGTCTAACCCATTCCATGGAGAAAAAAAGAAAAGAAAAAAGAAAACAACAACTAATACAATAACATAAATGTAAACTGAATTGAAATAAAATATGAAAGTAAAACTGAATTGTAAACTATAATTATGGCTTCCAATAAGCCCTGCAAGGGGTCGGTTGTTCCCTGCCTTGCGCCCACAGCCCCCAGGAGAGGCTTGGGATGCCCCACGACCCTGAATAGGATAAGCGGTTACAGAAAATGGATGGATGGATAGATGGATGTTTTCTGCATTTTAAGTACATATTCGTGTTGCATTGTCTGAAGATAAGACATGTAAAGAAGTTCTAAAACTTTCACTCTATCCCTAGAAATTAAATTTAACTGAAACTAAAATATATAAAAAACTAAATAGAAAAATAGAGTTTTTAAAATAAAAAGTAACAAAACCTCAACTAAACTGGATTTCAAATGAAAATTGAAAATAGTATAAAAATAAAAAATAAATTCAACAATATAATAACTGCACTTTTGACAAAGTATTTATTTTTGTATTATTTTTTATATTAAATTAGATATAAATTTGCAGTCCATTCAAAGTGGTGTATTTTTCATGTTCTGAATCTGTTTCAGGGAAATCCTAAGAGACGTTTAAGCAAAAATGGATCCTTGAGATAAAGAAATAATGACTTATAAATTATAATGTGATAATTATCGATATCAGCCAATATTTTAAATAATTATTATAATAAAATATTTTGCCATATCATCCAGCCCTCGTCTGTGTTACTGTGTGTGTGTGTGTGTGTATGCCTGACTGTGGCTGTTTTATATATACATTTTTTTTCCTCCCAACATTCCTGCACCTGATGCGAAGCAGGAGCTGCAGTCTCCTTTTCCTGACACAAACCTCGCCACATTAATCACATGTAATATGTTACTTGCAGTGTATAACCTCTTCTGGCTGGCAGTTCAGAGACCCTAAGGTCAGCCTTTCATTGGCTCAGATATAAATGCTCTACCTGCACTCTCACTTTTTCATTTACCCTACCCCTTTATCTTTCAAATCTGTTATGATTTTTTTTTCTTTTTTTAAATTTTCTTCCGAAGTTTAAAAGTTCTGTCTAGTGGTTTGAAGCATACAGCTTTTCTCCACGTTGTGTTGAGCTCCAGCTTAACACTGAAATACAGTGTCTGTTCAGGATATCAGTTCATCACCTAAGAGTTTAATGGCCCCTATCAATCTGCCCAATCTGGAGGGGGAGCTGGGTATGGTGAGGGCTCCTTGCTCATGGAGGACGGCCTTTATGTTTAGTGGGTAAAAAGCACACGTAGAAATGAATATAAACAGCATGTCAAATCCACAGCGCTCTCCCTGCCTTTCCAGCCTAAATAAACAGCACAGGGTAGTTTTACATATCTTACTTGAAATGATTAATTGATTTTGCACTGATCCTATCCTGCCCAACCAGTGTATTTTTGTCTTATTTATTTAAGTAATCATTTATTTAGGTATTTGTTTAAGGGCTAAAGAGGAAGAGATTTAATGTCATTTGCCACAGTGCTGTCTGGGCACGCTGAAGAGGCCCAGCTGCTTGTCTGAGAGATACACATACAGGCAGATTCCTGCTCATCCCGGCTTCTCTGGCTTCTCTGCTTCTGCTTTTCATCTGTTGGGTTCAAACTGGGTAAAAATGGGGGGTAAAAGGTAAATTGATAACTGAGACGTGTTTGTGAAAGCTGGAGGTATTAGATCATATAACTCAAAATGAGAAGCACGGAGGTATTGAAATAAAAATGCACAAATAAATAAAACATCTCTCTTTAGCTTTAATCATGATTTCCATTGCGCTCATCGACCACCTGCCATTTAAATGTAACCTTCCAGAGTCTGTTTACCTGTGATGAAGAACGTACATAATGAACATTGCTTTGTCTCAGCTGAGATGCTGAAAACATTTGTAAACATGCAGCAGTTGGCCTTTCACACACTGCAGTCCAGGTGTGTGTCGGATGACTTATGCTTGACTTTTGCCGTTTATGTGGCGCTTTGAATGTGAAGCTATCAGTGTAATTTTATAGCATTAACCCAAGAAACAAGATGGTCTGACATTTTGGCAAATGACTGCTTTAAGCAAAGTGACATTCCCCAGAAAGTCCTTCCATCTTTCCTGGGACCATGGCTTTGAGCTGGAGAGCTGCTTTATTTCTTTATTAACCTTATTTACTTTTGTTTTGCTATAGCTTAGCAAAGCGAGCGGAATGGTGACTCCCAGACTCTCTTTTCTTGTAGCCGTTTCGTCGAGTGACCTTCTCTGTGGTGAGCCAGCCCCAGGACCCACACCAGGGATCTCTGCAGAGCTGCTACGACAGCGGCCTGGAGGAGTCTGAGACGCCCAGCAGCAAGAGCTCGTCCGGCCCCAGGCTGGGAGCCCTTCCCCTGCCTGAGGACAACTACGAGAGGACCACTCCGGATGGCAGTGTTGGTGAGGCAGAGCATATGGAAAATGGTAGGGGCAAACACAGACACACACACACACACACACATACAGTCACAGACACAAACACACGCACAGAGTCACAGACACAGTCACAGACACAAACACTACATTACACTAGGGAACCACTAATCAGCAGCAATAGCACTTGTGCCCTCTGAGGTCCTCACAGTCAGTGGTTGGCATTCATTTGAGTTTCACGCAATAAGAAGGTTCCTTCTGGCATGTCCTGGCTTCAGAAAGTGACACCCTTTCTTAGTTGAAGATAGATGCTGTACTTCTGGCTCTTTGAAACGATACGTCCGTTGCGGGTCATGTGACCGTGCTGAAATGAAATCTATGAGAAGTCATTTTAATCCTCATGTCCTCATGCTACTTAAAATGTCTTTTTTTTGTTTGTTTGTTTTTTTTTGTGATATCTGATCATTGCTGACTTCTTTAAATGTGGGTGTGGAGCTGCAGAACTCCATTTCACCACCTGCAGGCTTGGTGTCGTTTTTTTAAGGCTTACAAGTGTTAGGGAAGCAGCTCCTAACTGGCAAGATTATATATTCATCTCAGTATCCATGAACTGCTCCATTCAAATCTCTTTGCCCCCAATGTGCTCTTATTATATATAATAATATCTGTCCTAGTGAGCCGTTTAAATTCAATGGTTAAAAAATGTACATGCACCACCTTTTGGTGCCATATAAATTGCATTATATTTCACAAGGGTCATCCTCTTCAAGTTTAAAAAATTGGCAGCAAAATTATGGCAATGAATATATAATATGAACTCAAATCAATATCCTGTAAGCACCCCTCAGAAGATGCGCGCTCTTTAAAATCTGTGTTTCTGTTCAGATGTGGAGCATGTACAATAACGTGAATGTTTTATAGAGCGAGTCGATTATAGCTGTGATTTTTAAGGAGGTTTGCGTTAAAGTGGAAGGCATGGCGGCGGCGTGTGTGTCGAGTTTCAAAGCCGCTCCGCGAGAGCAGGATCTGAGGAAGCTTTGCTGGTGTCGGCTTCTCTAGGTTTTTCTCATAAATTGCTGCTGGATCGGGTTCTCGCGGTCTACACCGGGGGTCGTCCTGTCCTTCAAAAGAAGCGTGCGTGTGTCATGGATGAACGTTTACTCCTACACACCTTCAAAGGAGTAGCTGTGATTCTATCCATCATTAGCGAATAACATTGACCCAAACTGTGCCACGTTCTTCCAGGTTTTGAAACCGCTCTCTACACAGGAAGGGTGACCATCCTGCCATCTGAATTAGACTCTAATGCTGCCACTTCTCATGTATAGCGTCTCGCAGTAGATTTCATTACTCGAAAATAAATTGCTTCACACTCTCTCTGCATTTGGCAAATTCTTGTGGGCATTTAGAGTCCCATGTTTGCAGAATACTTCACCATTCTCGAGCAAAATTAGCCCCAATTAGGGCCCTTTCATTTTAGTGGCGGGAGTGAGGAAGCCTGCACATCCCATAGCAGCGGTGTTCCTGGTGGACCGGTCATGCCCAAGTGCCGCATCTCTCACAGGCTCCGGGGATGTGCAGCCGCTCCCCCTCTGAGTCACCCTGTAATTGTGGGAACCTTTCCATCTGCCAATGCGGCTCGTCTGATGTCTCCGTTGGCTTCCGGCGGTAGGATCCGTCTAGAGGAATGCATAGAGATCACGTGACCGTGTGGTTCACGGTGCTGATGCGGTCGTAAGCCAACCCCCAGCTCTCTCTCTCTCTCTCTCTCTCACACACACACACACGCACACACCTTTTTTTGGCAGGAAGTTAGAATATTCTGTTCGGAACATCGCCTGCGTGTACAAACATTAGTCTGAGGTATTGCATAATCAGTGGCTTATTGTTATTTTAATCACGGCCAGTGTTTTCTGGTGCCTCGTGGTATGGTCTTGTCTGTGTTTCTGTCCTGTTTTTGCTGGGGTGTTCGTAGTCTCCTGCAGAGTTATATCAGCAAGCCAGCTCAAGGTCAAAGGGATCGACGGCAATGGATGAATCACTTGCTGCCGAATAAGAGGAGCGCCCCAAACCACTCTCGCAATCTCAGCAAGGATCTGTCACAGGCAGTGCGAGCGCGTGTGCGTGTTGAAGTGTGTGGGCACCCGCAAGGTGCTATGCCAGGCTGTTCCCTGCTATAAATATTTTAGATACGCTGAATTTTGTGCTTCTCTTCCAAGAAAATTCATGCAGAATCTTAAGAGAAACCACAGCGTTACGATGCTGGAGAACAGCGCGAGTCCAACATGAAACCAGGGAGGACTTAGATCACCATCACTACTTAGATCACCATCACTTTCAGTAGCCATCAAAGAGAGAGAGAGCGGCTGGGCCTCTCGATATGGGAAGCCTAGCCCCATGCCTCCACCAATCAGTTCAACAAGCTGGACACACCCCCTTGCAATGTGCAGGGGGTATAGTTAGCTACCCCGTCACACCCCCTCGCTGTGTACGGGGGGGGGGGCAGGGAGGCAGGGGGTATAGTTAGCTACCCCGTCACACCCCCTCGCTGTGTGCAGGGGGCAGGGGGTATAGTTAGCTACCCCGTCACACCCCCTCGCTGTGTGCAGAGACTCCTCTCCTGAAATTCACGGATCGGTCTAACTTGCATTATTTACTTTGACAGGTTCCATAACCCCAAATATCTTCCATGTATTATGGGATGTATTGCGGGAATAGTCGGAATCTGCCAGAATTCTAACTTCTACCTGCCCAGAGTAGCTACTTCTGATACGTCTGACAGCGCCGGCTCTTAATGACCAGTTTAATGCTCAGTGGGGCGAAAAATGAAGGAGACGGGCGATTTGTTATTGGGCTGTGGAATCTGCGGGCGCGGGTGCGGGCGGCTGCTGTGTGGACCGGGTAAATAAATAAATACCAGGGTAACTGATGACCGACGGGTGCAGCCTTAACCTGCGTGACCGGCATCACGAAGCCTGGCGTAAAATCACTGGGTGTGCACTGCTGCCCACTGACCTGGCACTCTCATAACCTTCAGTCGGGGGGGGCAAAAAAGAATAAGAATAAAACTATTTGGTAGACAGGAAAAATGTCATCCCTTCAGAAAGCATCATTAGCCCGCTGTAATTGTCATTATTATCCGCGTGAAAGATGTGTCTAATTGGGAGCACTTGGTAATCTCTGCCCATCCTGTGGAGTTTGTCTGCTCCTGTGGTTCCGCTGGCAGTGAGGATTAAGGTCAGATAAGCGATAAAGGTTCTCTTAATGAAGCAGCCTTGTTAGGAGACTCTGTCCAACCAAACTGGGTCTCCTTCAGCTGCAGCCTGCGAGGCTCATGCATGCTGTGGGTCCATCCCAGACTGGGACCCTTCCAGCTCACATGGGGGGTGCGGGGGGGAGCCTGTGCTGAATCATGTTTTGGTGCGTTGCGGGGTCCATATGGGACAGAGCACGGTGACCTCAGAGGCATGTCATGCCGGTGTCCGTACAGCCATCGCAGTGTGTTAACCGCTAACAGTGATTCACTCGGTAGTGAAGGGGGTGAGGCGTGTGTCCTGCTTTCGAAAGGCTCCAGAGTTAATGCTCCGCACTGTCACTGTCGGCTGTAGTACACTGCGCTAAGCTCCTCGCTCCTCGGCCCGCTGCTCCTGCCCCTGAAACTGCTCGCTGCTCTCAGTACTCTGGGTCTGGGAGTCGTCTGGGAGTCTTACTGCTTGGACTCGGTCACTGTCAATCAATAATTGTTAAATCGATGTGCAGGAGCCGTTATCAGTGCTCTACCTCCAAGCAGAGGCTTGTTTCCCTCACGCCGGGGAAGGAGGTGACCTCCCTGCCTCTCCTCGACTCCCAAAACATCGAACGGAGATGTGGACGCATGTCATCCTCCAAGAATCTACTCCACGTCATCACCGGGAATGTGCTTCATGGAGCACCACCAGAACGTCTCAGCATGCCATATAAAGACATGCTCGTCGATCCTCTGGCAGAGTCACACAGAGAGTGCGTAACCGCGCTCCAGCTCAACATTAAAACACGTCATGTGACTCCCAGGCTCCACGTGACACACATATGAGGGTGAAATCAGCTGCACATCCCATAGACTGCTATGCTCATTACTACTAAGGCCAGATAGCACGGCTTGGGAGTTAAAACAGTTTTGTAATTTAGCCAGGAGATCAAGAAGGTGGCATCTTTGGCCTGTCTCGCTTGTATGTTGGCTTGTTTGTTTGTTTGTTTGTTTGTGTTTTTAAGCAGAACTTTGTAGCATTTGCTTACTGCGGGAGGTGCTCTCGCGGCAATCTGTGTGTGGCCACTGTTCTCTCCCGTTGCTGCGACTGCTATCTAGGCCTGTTATTAGTGCCTCGTGTTTAAAAATGCTGTTAATTACACAAGCAGGATCAGAAGACCAGATGGTAATACAGGCTTGTTTAATTAAACACATTCATATTTCAAGTGCTTCATATTTATTGCACATTCCATCGTATCTCTTTTTTTCAGACTTTCTAAAAGTGTGAGCAAGATCTCTGCTCAGTGAGAGAGTGGTCTTGGGGGGGGGGGGGGGGGGCGGGTGTTTGTTGTTGGCCCCGCCCATTGGGTGGG
>JABJVQ010000015.1:20847844-20859306 GCA_026770845.1 Campylomormyrus tamandua | reverse complement strand
CTATCTATCTATCTATCTATCTATCTATCTATCTATCTATCTATCTATCTATCTATCTATCTATCTATCTATCTGTTGCCCCACCCCACATGACTTAAGGCCTTTTAGTTTTGACAGTAACTGCCTTGAGCTGCACCTGGCTTCTGGCGTGCTGGAAAATGGCCATCGTGACTTAGCAGCACGTTCATTAAAAGGCCCCTTTTGTTGCATCTTTTCCGCAGGCAGATTACTGAAATATGCACCGTTGACTGGAGGCAGGCACTGGGCTGCCTTGTGATTATGTGTCATGGCGTGAGCGCGTTTCGAATGGCGCTTTGAGGAGGGGATGCAAACAAACACCTGGTCCCCGTGTGTTTGGAGCACTGCGGTCAGAGGCAGGTGTGAAGATAAGCTGATGTTTCTGAAGGTAATGAGCATGTGGTGGATATGCACACATAATGAATTATGGGGTTTTGACGGCATTAGCTAACCACAAGTAGGAACATGTTGGCTAAGAGTGTAAACATAGGACTGCAGTGTATGTGGCATATGAAGAGCACATTAGTTAGTGTGGTTTCTGTGGTGTGCTTACCTCTCTCCACACAGCGTCACTGCTCGTCATCAGTGCTGGTCCACCCCCACCCCTTTCCAAAAGCACATGCACAGACACCCAACATGGCTGCTTGACCTAGTAAAGGGTTTATAAAAAATCCCAGGGCGATTGTAAAGGCCCGTATACGTTTCCTCACCTCAGGATGTGCTGTTGGACTGTCAGCAGTGTTGGGGGTTAGCTGTTAGGGGAAGCTGTGTGGTTGGGGAAATATGCAGTATACCCAGGGCATCAATACCACTACCCTTACATGTCACAAAGCCCCCCCCCCCCACCCAGCCTTTTCATAAAAATAGATAGAAGTGCCCTTCGCTTGGACAGGATTAGCCGTCCTGCTCTGCCTCCAAGGACGGTGGCTAATGTGCACAGTTTGAGGGAAAACGGACTAGCGAAATGAACAGCGAGGCGCTAATCCCCAGCCGGAGCCACCCCCCCCAACGGCGTGCCGTTGTCACATTCCAGAGGTCGACGTGGCCAGTGCGCGGTGCTCAACCCGTGTCCCTTTCAGAGTGGCCTGCAATGGCCATGCTGTCTGCTCTATTGTCTCCTGAATTATTTTTCTTTCATTTAATTTGTTTTATTGAAGTTTTTTTTCTTCTTTTTTTGTGTGTTTTCTTTTTTTAAGACAGGCAGATATGATTTTTTTCCTATTTTTTATTGCCGGATATTGTTTTGTTGCTCAGTCGTTTTATTTTGTGGAGCTAATAACAGAAGGGTTATTATATTTGTGAATCACTCAGATTCAATAGCATGAATCACGGCGAATCTGGATAAAATAAAAGCAGCATAAAGTCACATACATGAATAAATGATGAAATTTGAAAAATAAATAAAAATAAAGTCAATACGGGGAAACTATATTAGCATGGATAAGAAGGAAGGTTTGGTTTCGGGATGTTCAAATGTGCATTTCTTTAGTCCTCTGTTGGTCTGATCTGTACATGAAGGAGAGGAGACTGTGTCTGCAATTAGCTGCATGTGTGGGTGTGTGGGTGTATGCTGTTCATTAGTATACACTCAGGTTAACCTGAGAACGTTTCATCCCCGCTGGTCATGCTGTTTGAGGGTGACCAATAGCAGGTCATTATAATCTTCGGAACTATTTATGCCAGTCTGTGATATCCCCCCCAATTCCCTTGAGGGAAGAGGGCATTTTCTAGCCAGTTTAACATTGCCCTTGGATTATTTCTTTGTTCTGCGTTATCTATCCAAGCACACACAGGTGCGCACACACAGACACACAGAAACCACATACGCTCCCACCATCAGGCCGTCTTTATAATGATAATCTTTGTGGAGATATATTAATGCTGTCTGTTGTGTGTATGCATTATTAAGCATTATTACAGTTTCTGCTATGAGTGCGTTTTCTTTCACACGCCTGCATTTTGATTCAGTTTATGCTTCAGGATGTCATTCTGTAATTGTTTTCTCATTTTCCTGCTGCATTCACACATGGCTGAATGTGAATCACCAGGAAATAATCAACATGGAACATAAAGTATGACATCAGGGCCGTGCGATGCGAACGCGAATACCTGCCATTGTGGTGGGATGCCTGAGATGATTCTGCTCTGGTTGCACAGGGAAGAAGGACTACATCAGCAAAACCTCATTTTATTAAATGCAGGTCCCTCCCCCCCAGGCATGAAAGAGATGTGCCAAGAGGTACTTGCAGGCAAAGGAAATAGGAGGGGCATGACAAAATGATGGAGGGATGAAGACGAGGGCATGAGAATGGGGCTGGGAAGCGGTGAGCCTCGGACGGAGATCCACAGGCAGAAGGTGCCTCGGCATGGCACGCGCTGAGGAATGCGGGGATTAATGCGGCCAGGCTGCACCTGTGGGGGGACAATGACAGCCCCCTCCCCCCCGATGATGGGATAGGGCTCGCCCTGAGGGCCGAGATTCCGACTGCGACGGGGTCGGGCTTCACTGCACAGGGCTCTTTTTCAAGTGTTGATAAGGAGCATGCCAGATCTGATGCGGAAATCGTTTAACATTTATTTATTACTATTAATATACAGTCATGCCAGATCTGATGCGGAAATCGTTTAACATTTATTTATTACTATTAATGTACAGTTTGTTAGTGTGTTTGAAGCGGTTTTCAGTTTTATATTCCTAAACTTTAGCCAAATTCTGGTTCTGTGGTCCTGCATTGTTCTATCATTTTGCATGTCCCTCTCTCCCTCTCTCTCCCTCTCCCTCTCTCCCCCTCTCCCCCCTCACTCCCTCTCTCCCCCTCTCTCTCCCTCTCGCTCTCTCCCCCTTTTTCTCCCCCTCTCTCTGCTTTTCTCCTCCTCTTTCCCTCTCTCTTCTTCTCTCTCACCTTCTCTCTCCCTCTCTCTGCCTATTCTACGTCCCTTCATTGTCTCATGGCTATGCGGGCATTTTATTCCGTGGGCTTGATCTTGCAGATCTAGCCAGGGGACTGACATAATAACACAAGACATCGAAGTGTATGTGGAGTGCAGAGGAATGACAGAACAGCCTAATCCGCATGATGGAGGCCGCAAATCCACTCACAATAATCGCAAATCTTCAGTCCCTCACATCCACCCCCCTTCCCACACCACCCTGAGCCCCCACCCTTCTCTGAGGAAAAACAAACAAAACCAAATTGGGAAAGAATTCCACAATCAGCATATGCAAGCAAATCTGATGCTGCTCAGAACATCTGTGTCAGATTGGCAAGTTCCGTGTGGGGGGGCGAGACTTTAAGGAGGTTCCGTTAACAGTGGTGTTAGCATCCCAATCTGTGGCCACGGTTCTCCCAGTCCACCTTTGCATTCCCCTCACATCCCTGCCATTTACGTAAAGCTTAAATGTGGGTCAGCGCAGCATCACCTAAGCAATTCATACATAAGCAATTACGGGCCGAGCTCTGAAGGAACAGGCCTGATGCGTGTGGTCTTTGTCGGCTACGGGAAGCAGGACCGAGCAGATGTTCCTTCATCCTTTGGGGTTGATTTAATTTTATGGGTAGAGTTCAAAGCTGTACTTGCAGAGTCGGCTCCATCAAACTGCTAAAACACTTCATTAAAATCTAAGTGAAAAATGTAATAACAGAGTATTTGGTGAAAAGTCAGCTTAACCTTGCTTTTCAAGGTTTTTGTTCGGTTGGATAGATATGGTATTACTGTGGTTTTACTGGGGTTAGTTGCTGGTCAGTTAAGTAGTACATAGTTACCTTTTACTAACCAACTGAACGTCCTCCCTCATGTTTCCATGTGACTGCCGGCAGGTCCTCCCTGGTAACATGCTGCAGGGTTGTGAGCAAAACCTGATTTTTTTATAGTTTTTCTGAGAGGTCAGACTTTTTTGGCCAGAAAACGGGCTGAGGCTAGTGAGGAGATCTTCACCTTGCATGCTGGGAAGTGCGGAGACATAAATCACCGTAATCCCCCAAGCTGCCGTGGCAGAGGCGTTGTCTGCTCCCGCCCCCCACCTTGGCGAAAGCGGCGACTTTTTCAGGTCCATTTGAAAAAGAAAGCTCTGAACATGGGCTACACGAGGCTGTGGGTTTCATCATCGTCAGAAATGGCAGCAGGTAATCCTGTCCTGAACCAGATGGTTTGGGTGAGGAATGACAGGCTCTCCTGCCGCTTTGCTTGTTCTTCTTGTTGATTTCATTTTGTTTTCACTCGCATTAACGAGGATTACCTTTCTGATCCCATTGAAAAGAGTCGACCTCACCCGTCTGCAGTCTAATCTATTCCTTTATATTAATCCCCCTTAAAGCATCCCTTAATGGAAGCATTTGTATTATATTTTCTCTGTTAAATGCATTGTCATTTAAAGTAATTGTTAAATAATCGTTTTAACCCCACATAATGCACCAGTGCTTTTCCAGCAGAAGGCTAAGATTAGCTGTGTTTTAGGACACTGCAAGCAACTCACCCTTTCTAAGCCCCACAATTTAATGCCAGACCAGGATGAAGTTGCAAAAGAAAGCATTTGAAAGAGAAACTTTAAACATTTCATTTGACCCACAGGCAGAGGGTAAACGTTTAGCTGGTTTCAAGGTGTTTTGCGGTGACGTTCCGCTGGGAAGCCGCTGACCGCGCTGTCTGCCGGGGACTCGTAGCCCTCATGCCCGTCCAGACGGCCGCTCCGCTCCGCCGCGGTGTCTTTGCTTTTGGATCTCACAGCCCGTGTCCGCGCGTCAGCCCTTTGTGGCATGGCTGATTCCGGCGTTCCTATAGCCAGTTTCATAAGCAGCGCCGTCAAGCTGACCTTTAGAACCAGGAGTGAGGAGACAGAAAATAAGAAATTCTAGAGTGCAAAGCCACCCCTCCTGTACGCCGCACAGCCCCCCAAGAGCTCGCTGGGCCGGTGGCTGCTTGTAATCGTCCGTTTACGCGCCAGTCTTAATATCATCCCGCGGTAATCGGCTTGTGCCTTCACAAAGAAATGTCATTTCTGGCGCTCCGGATTATTCCATTGGAAATCTTTGCTCACTGGCCGGCAAGCGTGTCAAACGGTCGAGCACTGTGCTGGTGTCCAATTATTGGCAGACCATTCATCACGGGGGGGTGGGGGGGAGTGTTGGCGGAGCGGGATTGGCCACCAACACTAATAACCAAATTATGGTCCGGCGTGTTGCGTTTTGCCACACTGCCCTGGATGGCGTCCTGGTGTGCCTCAGCAGGCAGCAGCGCTCTCTGACTGAGCCACATGTGCTGGATTGTGGCATCTGGACAGCTGGGGGGTTCTGGGGGGGCATGCACATGCATGTCAGGTTGAATGACTTCATCCTCTGGACTGCCTTAAACAGCCAGCTAGAGCCCTTCTTACAGCCAGTCAGATAGCAGTGCTCTGTTCTAGCAGGACGCCCAGTCCAAGTACAGTGTACATAAATCGTTTAATTACATATTGATTTAAATGGCCTGCAACACAACAGCTAAGCATAAATATTTCTGGAAAAGGTGGGACGAGCCCTGCTTTATGCAGTGATGTTTATTGTAAACAGGCAGGTTCAGATTCCACTTCAGGTCACCGTGTCCAGCCTTTTGTGTCTCCATATCAAGGCACAGAGTGGTCCAGTGGCTGCGTAATCCGACACTCCGCGGGTGCGGCTTTTTCCGGAAGCTGTGTAGCTGTCTTACCCATAATGCAGTACTGCGTTTTAAGCCGAGACGGCAAAAAAGAAATCGATTGTTGAAACTGGAGGGGTGCTGAAAAAAATAGAGGGATGCAATACAACAAATTTAATATTTCTTTTCATAAAAGTCATTGATAAGGTCATGCTTGATGATTGCCTGAAAATGAAGTCCCTTTCTCAATAGGAATAATTATCATGGACACAGCAATCCGACTCACTGGAGTTCCTCCTGTCCCTAGATCCATTTGGGAACAGAAATAATCTTCCCACTGAGGACCTGGATGACTGAGAAAGAGGTCCAGAAGAATTAAACCAGCCATAATATCTTCTCCAGCTAATTAAACGGCTCAAAAAAGAGAAAATTTAACGCTTTAATGACCACTGTCAAAGCAAAGCAAGTGATAAATAGCATCTTACTACTAAAGTTATCTAGTCAACCAGAAAGCGGCAAATTCCAAAACACAAGTTCTTCTTATAAAACAAAGAGGAGTGGTTTCTATGTAGAAAACAGACAAACAGCAAATAATAAAGCGATAAACAATAATTGCTTAAAAAAAGAGAAACAGCTCCCAGTGAAATTTCATTCAGTCAGACTGGAAGGCCCCTGATACGGTAAAATATCCATTTCAGTCAATTTTGCAAGCATTACATTCTCAAGTCACCCTGAATTGGTGCAGAATATCCCCGGTCAGGGATACGGAGACAGCCTGGCGGATCTCCGGAGAGGAACGGAGCCCCGGCAGCCCGGCTGTCCCTCATCCCTGCTGTCTGACCCATGTAGGTGATGGAAATGTGACAGTTTAGGTGATGATCAGGAAAGTTCCCATGATGGAAGCAGGTCCCACCAGATCACATGCCGATGTCTCTCCAGCTGCCTGCCGCACTCATGCCATTGATTCCCTGACCTTTCACCCTGTTTGCCTATTAAAGAGGCCGCATCTTCCAGGCCCGTTGGGCCGATTTCGCCCCTAACTTTAATTTCCAACTGCCCGTCGTTTAACGTCCTCGGTACCAATGCGCCCCCCTCCCCCCAAGCCACGAGATGTGGCATCACAGAGGAAGTGACAGCTGCGAGCGTGACCTTGATACATTGCTCTCCCTCTCAGAGCAGGGGCTTCTGCACTTCAAAAGATGTAGGCAGGAGCTCAAGTCATTAAATTTAATGGTGCAGTCGGACTTTGGTGAGGCATATTTCCAGTGCCTTGATCTTCTCAATTCTGGATCCAGATTATCGGTAAACAAGAATCTGCTTAGAGTAGTTCACAAAAATCTAGTTCATGTTTCTCTGGTTTATTTGTAATTGAGGGTCAATAGTTTCAATCAGGAAATCAGAGCTTTGCATAGTGTTTTTTTCTTTTAATTGAACACTTAGATGAAGATCTGTCTTGAATTAAAACTTCAGAAGTTAGATTTACCTGGAAAGACCTAGCCTTGGTCTTTGTTGTGAGACCTAGTGACCCGTCTTACTGATTTGCTGGGTATTCTGTGACCCGTAGTCTCGTTGGCCCCTGGAACTGGCCGCTCCCCTGACACACAGCCTGTCCCACCACAGAGGTGTCATGCATAGGGGCGGGGGGGCTCAGGTCTCAGTGGTGATGGGAAACAGTGAGGGACATTTTATCATTTACCTATCTGAGTTTTTTGGTTGTTTAATACTTCTCTGCAATCCAGCTCTACTTAGTAAAGTACAGTGACTCATATTAGATTGTGCCATTCGCATGATAAACGTGGAGATGTGCAATAATACAAGACATCCGTATGTTTTTGTGGTATTTACTGAACGTACGCCCTGCTAATGAAGCATAGGGGCATGGGCTCGGTACGCCCCGCTCTGTTCCAGCTCTGCTCTTGTGCTCTTGACACTGTACTCCCTCTTTAATGGACCCTTACATAAGCCCCCTTGCGGGCTCCCAGCACCAGCTACTGCTGTTGTACCCTTGAGTTCTGTGTCTTTGCTTTGTCCGTCCCGTTTAAAATACCCAGCGGAAAGTGGGCCAGAGCACGTTTGAGAAACAAACTGGTGAGCATTTTTAACACAGAGCCGACGAAAGGTGCCCAGTCAGCAAAGGGGTGTGTGAGTAATGTGACCACACCATCGGAATGAGGGTGCTCAGCGCCCAGCAGGTGTGATCCATATAATCTCACTGGGGGGGCAGGGGGGGGCTTGTTAGCTCTCCTAGCTTAAAGGAGGCACTCCAGCTGGTGTGCTTGGGGGGGGCTTGACGATATGAAGTCATCGCCTGAGTGGATCAGCACTCTATGTTGATTTGGTTGGAATGTGGCGTGGCCAGTTTGTTTCCCAAGTTTTGTTAGGTGAGCTGATGTATGTGGGGGGGGGGGGGGCACTGGCCACTCTGCCTATGAAATCAATTGTTTAACAGGCGGCAATTTTAGCCGCAGTTTTAATTCTGTGAAAAATGAGCCCATTTAATCTCGCTCTGCTGATATTCTGGGCACGGTGCTCCCGCCAGAGGAGTCGATAGATTTCAATTTTAATTTCAATTTCAGCGCAAGCTCATATTAAGCAAATCAGATGGGTCACTTAAGAGGAATACAGTGTGTAACAATTAATTTGGAATATCATGTACTGAAATGGAGAGTCACATAGGTTTAAGAAGGTAATGCCGCTGAAGCGATGGAGATGGTTCACTCTCTCGGACATGTGAACAAATTGGTCCCCACGTGACTTTAACCCGCACATCACAAGACTTCGCAATATCATTTTTCATTAATAGCATATGACAGAGATGCATGCTTGATGCCATTCAGAGCTTCTCCCTGAATACTGCAGTGCAAATCCCATTACTGCTCTGGGAAGGCAAGTGTATGTGCCTGTTTCTAGAATGTTCCGAAAGCTGCTCCCTACTGACATACATGACATGACTTGTATTCTTTGACTTTAAGGTCTTGTGGTACCATAGCAGTACTTCCTTACAGTTATATGTGACACAGTTTACTGATACATTTCCGCAGAAGTCATGTTCCAGGTAAGACCTTGGCTTTATGGCTCAATCTCCATACAATGCAATCTGTCCATTTTTCACACCCTCAGAGCCTCAGACATAAACTGCTTGAGATCAGGTTAAATCGTTGCATATGGGCATCTCTGTACATGTGCGTGCTGATCTCCCAGCACCGCAGCCCAGAGTGGCCCAGTTCTGAGCAGGACCAGCCTGTACCGAGACCGGCCTGGGGGCGGGGGAGGGCGAGCGCCCCCCCCGGTGCCTTTATTTAGCACGTCCCCTGAGGCGCCGGGTGCCCCCTCTGGGCTGGACATCGCGGGCGACAGCAACACTCGCTACTCTGGCCCTCACATCAGAGCGGGGGTTCTGCAACCCCCCCCCCCCCTTGTCCTCCCGCTGATCATTTAATAAACAACTGCCGATCCAATTGCGGCAGGAGGCGATGGTAATAAAAGGGAATAAAAATGAAAATGGATCTTATCTGCAGCCCTTTTTTAAGTGTTTAATCTTCAAGCATATTAATTATACAATGAGAAACTGTCAAATTGTTTCCCATTTTATTATAAACCTCTGCATGGATAATAATGACGGAATAATCGGAGGACCTGCGGCACGCGATGTGTCGTAATGCCGTTTGGGCTGGAGTGTGGCTGCACGTCTGCAAGCCCAGCATGGGGGGCCAGGCGAGCTGCAGATCCCCTTCCTGCCCCCCTGCCCCCCCGCCGGAGACGCTCTGCAGGTACGGCCCTGTCCCCTCCATGGGGTAACCGCTGGCTCCATTTACAGGGAGACAATGTTAATTATGAGCACGATGAAGGTCCCCCACGTGTCCTGCTGGAGAGGCTCACTTCTGAGAGGGCTTCTTAAGCCCCCTTCAGGGGATTAGCTGCTTTTGTGCAAATTCACTTTTGTTTGCCTTTGAATTGAGCCTTCAATCTCCCTCTTGCTGTTCTATTTACCATACATAGCTGAGTCACTATTGGGATGGGCTCTCGCCAAGAATTTACTAGTGTGTCCCCCCCGCCCTAAATTTTTTAAAGTATCCGTGATCCAAAATATCTTTGAGAGCAAATGATTAGCCTTCCCAGCACATAGCTGTTTGTTTAAGGACAGCAGGAGGCCTCTCTGCCTCACCTCCTCCGTGAAACCAGCTTCCTGTCCCATCATCCTCAGAGACAGAAGCTCAGGATGCATCAGGATGTCCTTAGTGGTCGGGCTCTCTGAGGTTCTGAAGCACATTCTGTCCTTCATCCTCTGATCATCTGCACTCCTTTAATGGCCTTTCCTGAACCCTCCCCCGGCCCTGTAAACACAAACGATCACGCAGGAACGGGCCGTCTGAACCAGACACACCCACCGCAGTCCGCCCCCCCCCCCCCCACCCAGGGCTCCATCTCTGGGGGACCACCTACCCACATTCAGCCCTCAGGTTCTGCAGTACCCTTTTAGATGTTTCCAAAACAGATGGAGAGCTCCCTGGGGCATAATACTTTAGCTGGGTGGGGGACTGGGATCGGAGGGGGGTGCCCAAACCTGTGAGATGTATGAGCCCCCAGTGGCTGTATGTCTCACAGACAGGTGAGGAATGTGGGTGGGGGGGGGAGTAATGAGGTGGCCGTGTGACGGATTAATATGGGCACCATGGCCCACACCCTGTCCTCACATGCCCCAGGAAGGGGGGCGGGGTGACATCATCGGCCATCCCAAGTTGTCCACTGCCACTTCCACGGCCCGTCCCCTTCGTCGGCGTCTGCTCTGTTCGCCGTCGCTTGTATTTTGTTGCGAGGAGTCTGCCGAGAAGTTAAGTGAAGGTCATGGATGCCATCTGGGTGTTCGTGCAAATGTCAGCCCCCCCCTTCGCCCTCAGCTTGCCCCTCATGTGACTCAGAGGCCAGGAAGTGCAAACATAGGGACAGCGGCTACCGGCCGAGTTCAGCTTCATCAAGTCCACTGCTCGGGCTCCAGGGCAGGTGGGGCATGGGTCAAGCATGGCTCCCTCCCCCACAGGCTGCCCCCCCCCCAGAGTGACATGATGTCGTGACACAGAACGTGCATCTTACCAGAGAGCGTCCCAGAATGACACGGCGTCCCACTGGAGAGCGTCCATCCTGCCACAGAGCGTCTATCCCGCTGGACAGCGTACCAGAGTGTCACGGTGTCCTGCCACAGAGCATCCATCCTGCCGCAGAGCGTCCATCCTGCCACAGAGTGTGTATCCCGCTGGACAGCGTACCAGAGTGACACAGTGTCCTGCCACATAGCGTCCATCCCCTCAGAGACCATACCGGAGTGTCATGGCTTCGGCGAAACGCATCATCGACCATTGTCTGCTTGTTGTCTCCTTTAAAGCAGCCATCGCTCCCCTCTGCACACTGGGGCTTCGAAGCCCATGATGGCCGGGTGGTCACACCGCAGCCTCTAATTAGGACGAGGGACACTCCAGAACGGGCGGCCTTTGATCAGCAATCTACACTGCCAGATTACAGCAGAGTTTTAGCACCACAAAGTTGTTGCCCCCAGCCCCCCCCACAGAAGAAAATAAGGTCACCAAAGAGGGAGTGGCCAGGGCAGCTGTGCTTTGTTATGTCAAGGCGGCTTCAATGTGGTTCTTATGTTGGGGCTGTGGGGACCAGACAGAGCACCTAATGGCGTCATTGCTGCAACGCCCCCCTCCTTTGTGCCCCTGCCCCCCCCCCCCCCCCGCGGGTCCTTGGGGGGCCCCCGGGGGGGGGCCGGGGGGCGGGGGGGGGGGGGATGGGGGGGGGGGGGGAAGCGGGGCGGTGGGGAGGGGTGGCCCAGGGGG